>LOJH01058492.1:0-11400 GCA_001685095.1 Ellobius talpinus
GAGATCTGCCTGCCTCTGCTTCCCGAGTGCTGGGATTAAAGGTGTGCACCACCAATGCCCAGCAGATTTATCTGTTTTTATTTTATGTGCATTGATGTTTTGCCTGTGAGTATGTCTGTGTGAGGATGCCAGATCCCTTGGAATTGGAATTACAGATAATTGTGAGCCACCATGTGGGTGCTAAGAATTGAACCCAGGTCCTATGGAAGAGCAGCCAGTGCTGTTAACCACTGAACCATTTCTCCAGCTCCAATGCTTGGCTTCATTAAGCCTGAAATTCTTTATAAAGAAAAACGATACACATACACATGTTTGTGCATAAAGAACACAGCGTTTTGTGAAAGAGGAGATCAAGGCACATTTAGATGACTTAGCATATATGCAGGTGATCCCTCGTACCCCTCATATGTGTAGAAAGGTCGTCAGAAATACGTGTTTCTACCACGTAGCGTGGCTCACACCTTTGACCCCAGTGCACTGGAGGCTGAGGCAAGAGGACGAAGCAAGGTTGAGACCAGCCTGTGCTCCACAGTGAGACTCTGTCTCCTGTGCAAAACAAAAGAGCTACATGACTTGGCATCTTAGGCAGAGATGGGTCTTAATGGAATTGTGGAGACTACAGGCTTTGCTGTTGTTCCTGACCTCAACCCTAAGCAGTCACCACTACTGCATATTACTGTGCACCCTGTAGAAGCTTCGTGGGGTTCAACAGCATCATTGGGTGATTTGTTCTGTTTTTCCCTTTTGCTCATGGCTAATAGAACATACAACAGAGCAGAAGTCAGGATCCTTGCTGTGCCGCCCACCTCTGACTAATGGGTGATTTTTGGAAGGGTTTGGAAAAGGCTGACTAATGACAGCATCACTGGAGGGTTGCCTAACAGCCACCCCCAGAACTCTGCTAAATGCCGCCCTTCACTCATTTTCCTATGAAACTTATTGGCATGCTGCGGAAACATATTAATGAGTTACCTTGGTCCTTTGAAGCTTATCTCTCAGGCTAATTTAGTAGAAATAGGAACTGGGTACCTTGTGAGAAAGGAACACATTTTTTTGAGAGACTGAACGATACTTCTGTCGTTCCACACGTGGCTCAAATAACAGGTGCTTAGCATTCAGCCTCAACCACCTTCAACAAGCAGCTTCCCTGTGACTCTAGGGGCAAACATAAAATACTTCACAGCCTCTCGGTTTTGGAACTATCTTTCTCAACCAAGGGGCAGTCTCACCCTTTCTCCTGGGCGAATGTGGGCATCTTCTGTATCAACATTCGGATTTAAACATCTTCCTCGCCCTCTGAACTCATCAACATTGTCACTTACTGTGACTCACATTTACAAGAATACACGTTTATAATGGTGACTCTATTTGCTGACTGATTTCAGAGAGGATTTGTAAATGATTGACAGATAACTAATGACTCCAAGGCATCCCTGCCAAAATCCAAAAGGCACTCCACGATGTCATCTGAACCCATATTGCACGAGGATGTTAAAGATCAGTTAATCAGTTACAGTCACTGTAAACTTCCTGAGTGCATGCTTCCAGGACTATGGAGGCATAGCTACTATGGGCGATTATCCTCGTAAAATTAGACTTACAGTGAACAACCTGCAAGAACATGCCAGCAAGTCCCTTTAAGAATGTGACTTATCTGGGGTCAGGAAGAACAAGCATCCAGTGTCACCCATTCAAATAGACTACCCCAGGCACCAGGAGCTTCTCAGACAGGTTAGAAGCAGGGAGTCACTCAGTTCCTGCCAACTTGTTGCTTAATTGTTCACCTTCTCCAGGAACCCCTTGCTGATTCCATACAGGCTAAGGTTGGCATGGTGTTTTTGTTTTTATCAGTTTTTTTTTCCCTTAAGCACTGGCACATTATGTAAAGTGGTGGGCTTGTGGGTTCGAGCGAGAAGTGGCTCAGTAAAGATTTTCCACTCGTTCTTATAGTACCTGTGGGAGATGGAGCAGCTGGCTGCAAAGATATTGGCTTTTCTTCAGTACTGTTCAGAATAGGTAAATATGACACGTTTCTTACAGAACTAATCATTAAACAGAGCCCTAGTGAATCTTTTGGAAATGAAAATGCTCGAGATTTCCTCTCCACAGGCTGTGCTGTGTTCCACTTGTTTTCACACCCGCCACCAGCGCCTTATTCAGAGGGATGGAAACACCACCCCCCTGCTTTGTTTCCGTTGTAGGTTCACTTAAAACATTAAAGCCGAGCAGGGTGTGGCGGTGTGCGCCTTCAATCCCGGCACTTGGGAGGCAGAGGCCGGTGGGTCTCTTGGGCAGCCCTGTCTACAGAGTGAGTTCCAGGACAGCCAGGTCTACACAGAGAAAGCCTGTCCTGGAAAAAACAGAACCAAAGCAAAACATTTAAGCAAATAGAGGATCTAAACTTTTTTTTATAGGAAACTTTCCAGAATCCAAAGCAATTTCTCTAGGTATGAGGTCATTATTACTTAAATACTGACCATCAAGGGTGGATTGTGGACACTCCCGATTCATGGGGCTAAACTTCATACGCTACCTATCATTATCTGGCAGATGGCATGAGCAAGCATTCCAATGCCAGTTGTTTCTCCGGCCCCAACTACTGGATATGGCTACATCTGTGTGAAGCCACAGAACTCAATTTTCAGTCTTCGCTCAGTACTTTAAAAGAAATGTTTTAGCTGGGTGGTGGTTCACGACTTTAATCCCAGCACTCCGGAGGCAGAGACAGACGGCTCTCTGGGAGTTTGAGGCCAGTGTGGGTAAAAAGACACGTTTTATCTACTGAATGCTATGGGAAGTCTGAAATGCTGCTCCTTGAAATTGTTTCTCTCTCTCTTCCTCACCTCCTTCCTCCCCACCCCATCTCTCATTATTGTATGAGGCCTGATCTCACTATGTGGACCATTTGAACTCACAGAGATCCACCGCTTCTGCCCCCGAGTACTGGGATTAAAGGTGTGCACCACCACACCCAGTGAAATAATTTTTTTCTTTTTGTTTTTTTGAGACAGGTTTCTCTGTAAGAGCTCCATACTGACTTTGTAGACCATTCTGGTCTTGAATTCATAGAGATCCACCTTTCTCTGCCTCCTGAGTGTTGGAATTAAAAGCGTAGAGTACCATCACCCAGTGAAATTGTTTCTTTTTGTTTTGGGGGTTGTGTGTGTATGTGTGTGTGTGAAATTGTTTCTTAATAAAGTGATCTATGATGAGTCAAATGTCTATCTACTGGCTATAATAGTGTAAGGACACACTTTCCTTTATATTATAGTTTATAGTATATTTGAGAAAGAATAAAACCAAAATGGAAAACAATAGGGCTGAGATGTAATAGAACTCTTGCACAATGTTTTTGAGGCTCCGCATTCAATTCTTGGCACTGCAATTAAAAAAAAAGTTTAAAAGCGCAGAACATCCTAGAGACTGAAGAGATGGCTCAAATGGGTAACAGTACTGACTGTTCTTCTAGAGGACCCAGGTTTATTCCCACCACCCACATGGTGGCTGACAACCATCTGCAGCTCCAGCTCCAGGGGATCTGACACCCTATTTACACATAAGCACAAAGAAAATGGGGGAAAAAAAACAGAGCATATTTTGTATCTGAAATCACAAAACCAAAAAGAGTTTCAGAGTCAGGGATGGGGCAGAGTCTGTACACCCGGCTCTCGGGAGGCTGAGGCAGCAGGCTGAGGAGTTGAATGAACTCTGCAACAGGCAGGATGCTGTAACACAGTCTCACTTTTCTTCAGAGTGGTAGGTTCACTTGTTGCTTGCTTGTCATGATGATGGGGATCAAGTCCTTTGCTCTGTGCACACCAAGCAAGTGTCTTCCTGTGACTCCCACCTTCTGCTACACCCTCAGCTCTATCTGTGTTTCCATGTTTAGCTACTAAATATTTAGCACCCCAGTTTTCCTAGTCCCTTTGCAGTATTCGGGAAGCCGTGGCCTGACAGCTTACCTGTATGCACACAATAATTAAGAGGAGAGAATGTTGTGGATTTACCTACTTAGTGCTAAAGGGGAGTCTTTCTTTTTTTTTTAAAACCTGCTTGGGGTCACCTCTTGCTGGAGAGTACTTCTGCCTCTTGCTGCTGATCCTCCAGGCCAGGCCAGCTACTCATTTCCTTGGCATAACTGCAGCGTGGTTTATCTCTTGGGATGGTGGGACGATGGCAGGGACCTGGTATGGTGTGTCTAACTCACTGACTGGCACGTAAATGCCCTTCATCACTTCCCGGAAGATCACTTCTGCTTCCAAATGGCTCCCTGCCTTTGCTCTGGCTTCTTCCAGGACAGCTGCTACCCTCCTACCAAACCAAAATAAAACAAACAAACAAACCGAATAAACAAAGGGCTGGGGCTAAAGCCCAGCCCCAGCAGCCGGTTGTGTGCTTAGCTTGTTCAAGGTCTTGAGTTTAACCTCTAGCATCAGCAAATGAAAACAAGGTAAAATTAAAGAGCGTGGTCATACACAGCTTTGATGCCACACCTGGAAGGCAGAGACAGGCAATGTCTGTGAGTTTGAAACTAACCTAGTCTACATAGTGAGTTCCAGGCCAGATAAGGATACATAATAGCCTCCCTCGAAAACCAAACAAAAGAAGTTGAAAAAAGGAGGAGATGGATGAAGGAAGACTAGTGATGTTGACCTCCTGTGGCTGCACACACAGCACATGGTCAGACACACCCATGATATATGGTTGCTTACATTTTTCAATGGTTTTTTTCACAGTCTTTCGATGCATTCACTTTTTTTTGAGACAGTGTCTGTACATGGCCCTGGGTTGTCATTATACCAGGATCCTCCTGCTTCAGCCTCGTGAGCGAGAGGATTATAAATGACACAGTCTCCTCCGTGTCTAACTTTTGAGTCCCCACCATGTGGTGCCGGGCTGAGTTCTGATGAGGAGGATCTCATTGAATCTTTAGGAGCACCCAGGTTAGGGAAATGGTAATGATCCTTTCTCCTCACAACTATTAACGGAGCAGAAAACTGGAGGCTTGTGAAGGTGTTCACTCAAGGCCCACTGGCTGCTAAGGACTGGTTTGGGACCCCTGTCCAGTTGAGAGTTGAGGCACTTACCACTCCTCTTTGCAGGCTTTTAATGGGGCGTGGGCCAGATCTGACTTCAGGGTTTGTCAAGCGGTATGTCAGCTCCTGTGGTAAACTGCATGGCCAGCCTAGTTCCCGGTATTCTTTTCTCCTTTCATAGTTTGTCAGATGGTTATTGACATTCTTGTAGAGCTATCTAGTGGTCTGTAAAGGACAAAGTCCTGTCGTAGGGCACGACATCCAGCAGGTCAGAGTGTCCTTAGAGAGATGATAGAGAGAGCCTGCCTTCTGGGTCCCCAGCTGAAGTACGCAGTGGCCATGCCCTTCTTCCTCCCACTGTGAGGTCTATATGGTCTAGGGAGCCACATCTGTCATCTGCCCTCTCATTGCTTCTGAGTCATCAGTGAGCAGATTTTTGAGGACAATGATAGCTGGGGTAGCGGATGAGATGGGCACCTAAACAAAGCAACCAAACACAAACCAATTTTATCTCTACACAAGACGCCTTCCATCACCGAGAAGCTGAAACCCTAGAGGATGATATAGTCCTCAGGTAAGCTAGAGTTGAGGGTGGAGGAGCGGGGGCCGGAGCCGGAGCTCGAGGGTTGAGCCCAGCATGTGTAAGGCCCTAGATTTGATCCCAGCTCTGCACCCCCACCGAGGAAAACAGGCTTGGCCAAGGATGCCCACTCTTTCCAATCACAGTTAGGGAAGGGACCATGGGAAATTCTTTTTTGGTGGGGAAACCTGTGGATTGGTGACAGAACAACTCCATGTTCTCTCAGATCATGATTTTCTGCCTTCATTGTGATACCGTGGGACTTGAAACTCTCATATAGAGGCTGCCCAAGCCTGGGCTGGGAGCAGTTGGGAACATTTGGGGAATTTTCCTTTTTCTCTATTTAATTCATTACAAGGGGGAAAACATACTTTCATGTTTCTTCTTCTTTTCCTCCTCCTTCGTCTTTCTCTTCTTCTTAGACAGGATCTCTCTATGTAGTCCTGGCTATCCTGAAACTCACTCAGTAGAACAGGCTGGCCTAGAACTCAGAGATTCACCTGCTTCTGCATCCTGAGTGCTGGGATTAAAGACTTGTGTCACCACACCTAGTTTATGTTCCTTGAAAAATCCAGCCTGGGTAGGGACTTCTCATGGTTGGCTAGGCTTGTCTGCAGCTCATCCCTGTCAGAGGCTTAGGCAGAGGCAGCTATAGGTGAATCCCTTTAGTCCCAACATTCCACAGGGGGAGAAGTCCCTGTAAATTCTCTCTAGGGAGCTCCAGGTGAGCCAGGACTACACAGTGAGGCCCTGTCTCAAGAATGATGACAACAAACATAGCAATCTGGAATAGAAGTCCTATGACCCTGCCATCACACCCATTTCAAAAATGAAGAACTGTGCTCAGCTGGGCGTGGTGGTCTATGCCAACAATCTCAGCATTTGGGTGGGTGTGGCGTGGGTGGAGCATGGAGAACTGTGGGTAGGAGACCAGCCTGGGCTACTAAGTGATAGCATGTCTCAAAAACAAACAAAGCATAGGGAAACAAAGGTGTCATGCTTTTAATTTCCGCACCCCAGGCCCTTGCTTCTGAGTTCAGTGCCAATGGGGGTAGAGATTTCTAGGGCCAGCCTGAGCTACATAGTGAGACCCTGTCTCAAACACAAACAGAACAAAAACAAAACTGAGGTGGAGAAATCATGTAACCATCACAAGGCTGAGGTGTGGTTGAAATGGTGAGGCCTATTGTCACACACGCCCATCACATCCCAAAGTCTCTGTTGGGAAGCATGACCTTGGGGAAGACTAAAGTAAGTTTTGCCTTGTCAACCTTAGTAAAGTATGTCCCAGAATGCGAACCTGTTAGCCAGTTCTTTGGCCACTAATGTATGGCTGCTTTTTAACACGACTTCTGCCACCCTCCCCACCCCATAGCTGATGAAGTTTTTTTAAAATTTGATCTGGAAACCCAATCAATACTTAAGTCGCTATTTCTGGCAAAGTGTGACGCTAAGAAACCAGCACTGATCATCTCTGTGGGGGTTGGGATGGCTACTCTGGTAATCAATTACCTAAGGGACAGTGGTGACCATGTCTAAGTGGATCAGCCACTATTTCCCAGAATACTCTGAAACACACAAGGCTTGATATGTATTTATTTATTTATTTATCATCCTAGAAAGGTTCAATTAGAAAAGGTCAATGTTAATTTGCAAATGAGCTGGCAATATAATAAAGCTATCCTGGGGCCCATGGCAGCTGTTGAGAAAATAGGCTGTGATGAAGGGGACCCAGCTGCCCTCTGCTCACTTTGACAGACTGGCTTTTGAAAATAGTAAGGCATCGACTAACGTTAATAAACTAAAGCCTTTGCATCCACCATCTCCTCTCTGTCACAAACTCCTGCTCTCTTCCAGGGGAAAATTCCCTGCAGGTTGATACCCACCTCCAAATGACCTGTCTTGATGCTTGTGACTTTGGATATCAGGTATATAAAGTGGCCTTTTCTCTTTTCTTGTTTTTTTTTGTTTGTTTGTTGTTTGTGCTGTTTTGAGACAAGCTGTGTTGCCCAGGATGCCCTGGAACTCACTATGTAAACCTCAAACTCATCTGACCCTGTCTTCTGTGTGTTGGGATTAAGGATCTGTGCCCCCAAACCTGGGCACTTCTGTCATTTTCTACCCCTTTCCAATGCCTGCCCCATCTCCTTTCCTCTCTCCTTCTCCCCTCCTTTACTTCTTCTGATTTATTTATTTATTTATTCATTCATTCATTTATTTATTTATTTATTTATTTATTATTTTTTCAAGACAGGGTTTCTCTGTGTAGCTTTAGAGCTTGTCCTGGAACTCATGCTGTAGATTAGGCTGGCCTCGAACTCACAGAGATCTGCCTGCTTCTGCCTTCCTAAGTGCTGGGGTTAAAGGCGTGCACCACCATCAGGCTTGCTTCTTACTTTTGAGATAAGGTTTTGCTATGTAGACCAGGGTGACTTTGAAATCACAGCATTTCTTTTGACTGCACACTGCCGTGCCCAGTATTGTAGAATATTATTTTAAGATGTGTTACATTTGTTTATGCTGTGGGAAATTTGTCTAATGATGCTAAATGTGTTGCATTCTTTTATGTTTCATTTGTTTAACTCTGTGAAGCTGTGTTACTTTGCCTATTTAAAACACCTGATTGGTCTAATAACTGAACGGCCAGTAGCTAGGCAGGAGACAAGATAGGCAGGGCTGGCAGACAGAGAGAATAAATAGGAGGAGAAATCTGGGGAGAGCAAGATGAAGGAGCAAAAGAAGGAGAGGAGGCTGATAGGGGCCAACCAACCATGTACAAAGCAAGCCATGAAGTAAGAAGTAAAGAAAGGTACATGGACTAGAGAAAGATAAGAGCCCAGACCAGATGCAAAAGGTAGGCAGGATAATTTAAGAAAAGCTGGCTAGAAACAAGCCAAGCTAAGGTCAGGAATTCTTGAGAAAGAATAAGCTTCTGTGTGTTTGTTGTTTATTTGGGAGCTGGGTGGCAGGCCCCCAAAGAGTAAAGAGTGAAAAAAAAAACCAACTACATTTGAGTAAATTAAAAGACTATACCACTCAGGTTGCCTAACCTTTTCTGTTCTTATTAGCTAAGCAAAGTAGATATCTAAGTAATACCTAAGGTTGGATCAATAAATCTGAAGATATTTGGGTTATATTTTAAATAGTTTTGTTTTTGTTTTTGTTTGGAGTGGGTGCTGGTTTTTTTGTTTTGTTTTGTTTTGTTTTGTTTTTTGAGACAGGGTTTCTATGTAGCTTTGGAGCCTGTCCTGGAACTAGCTCTGTAGACCAGGCTGACCTTGAACTCACAGAGATCCGCCTGCCTCTGCCTCCAGAGTGCGGGGATTAAAGGCNTACACCACCACTGCCGGGCTGATCCTCAATTTCTTGAGGATCCATAAAATAAGGGTAGTAATTGTAGCTATATCATATCTTATTTCGTTCAAGAATTATATAATTAAAAAATTAAACCCTGGTACATGGTAAGAAATGGAAATCACTAGGTGGTAGTGGAGTGCACCTTTAATCCCAGCACTCAGGAGGCGGAGACAGGCGGATCTCTGAGTTTAATGTCAGCCTGGTCTACAGGGTGAGTTCCAAGACAGCCAGGGCTATACCCCTTCCCTATGCCACCCCCCCAAAAGAAGAAGAAAGGGAAATCATTATGCCTCCCCATTGCTGCACACCACTTAGTTCTCCCAAGGTGAAAGATATTTTTTAACTAGAGCTAGAAAATTATTAAATATTTATTGCAATTGATTCCAGTGTCATTTATTCTTCTCAAACCTACACATATTTTTACTATGAAAACGAAAAAAAAATGCTTGCTGCTTGCAAAGGGCCCTAGGGCCTGTGGTTTTCATAAAGTGACATAGTAAGACTTTCAGAGCGAGAGAGGTGGGTACCAAGTCAGATACTGTTTCACTTCTATTTTTCTTAGGAATCTACAACACTTGTACTTCAGATTAAACTTCAGTTGTTTCTTGAGTGGAGCAGAGAATTCTTTCTTTCTTTTTTAATTTTTTGAGACAGGATTTCTCTGTGTAGCTCCAGCTGTCCTAGAACTAGCTCTGTAGATCAGGCTGACCTCTGACCTCAGAATCTTCCTGCTTCTGCCTCCTGAGTGCTGGGATTAAATCTGTGCACCACCATGCCCAGTTGGCAGATGATTCAATGACCCATCCACTCCTCAATATTTCTGAGACACAAGAGGCCAATTATCTTAGGCCTATGAACAATTATCTTAGGGTTCTATGAACATGCCAACATGTAAACTTATAAAAGGCCCTTATTAGATTGCCTGACACAGTTGAAGACTGGGTAGTCCAAGCTGGGAATCTCACATCAAAAGACAGCAACAGTGCAACCACAATCTGGAGGCTGAAGGACTTTAGGCTCCCTGAAGAGAGTTCATGATGAAAGTCTAGGTGGAGTCTGACGTCCGCAGACAATGACAGCAGCATTAGGCACAGATATTCCAGAAGCCTGGAGGTCTCGTTCACTGAGGAGGTTCCTCTGTCTACCTTGCTCCATCTGGGGAAGCCTGTGAGACAGGACACCACATCCCCTGCAGGTCTGTCTTCCTCGGTTGCTGCCCTAGAGACAGCGGCCTCTGAAAAATGCTCTGGAAGGCACACCAGAATGTGCTTTACTAATCTAGATGCCTTCCGGTCTAACCAGGTTCACAATCAAGGTGAATAATCACCTACTGGGGTAACAGTGTTTAGCATTTCATGAGACTTGCTAGCATGCTAGCATTTTCTATGCATCATATTCGATAATATTAAATGATGTGAGATTCCCCACTGTATACTGTGAATATGTTTTATTACCAATGGTTAATAAAGAAGATGCTTTGGGCCTATGGCAGGGCAGAATATAGGCAGGCAGGAAAACTAAACTGGATGCAGGGAGAATGAAGTTAGAGTCAGGCAGATGCCTTGTAGCTGCTGAAGGAGAAAGACGCCAGAACCTTGCTGGTAAGCCACAGCCTCGTGGTGATATATAGATTAATAGAAATGGGTTAATTTAAGATGTAAGAGCTAGCTAGAAATATGCTTGGACCATTGGCCAGTGTTTTAATTAGCATAGTTTCTGTGTGATTATTCTGGTCTGAGCTGCCGGGAAATGTAAGTACAGTCTCCCTTTACAAATGGCACCCACCATCTGGGGCATGGACCCACAGAAGACCTAAAAAATCTTTTAAAAAAAGAGGGCTTCTAGACCACAAAAAAAAATAAGAGACAAGCGTAGCTTCTTGGTAGCTGCATTTATTTTTTCCAAATAATTTCTGTTTGCTGGCTGCAAGCAGATGTATGCCTTCTTTAAGAGCCGGCTTCCTGGTTCATGATGGTGGCATGAATGGTCTGTCTCAGTTGGGAGGTCCTGCTACAGAGCACTTAGGGTTTGTGAGCAGAGTGCTGCTACAAGTTGCTTAATGGTGATACATACCTGCTGTAGCCCTGGAGCTGGGACAGTGAGCATGACTCTGAGAGGTGATGAACATAGCTCTGCCATGTTGGACAGGGCAGAGTCAACAGGCAAAGCCACAGCATTAGCCCTAGCTAAGCCTGCTTAGCATTTAAACAAAAAAATGATTACAGATGCACAATAAAGACAAATTCAGACAATAATAAACCTCTGAATGGGTCACAGCATGTTTAAAGAATGTACTTAGGCTTAGGGAAAAAAAAGAAAATGAATATAGGCAGTTATATAAAGAAATAGTTTAAAAAATAAAGTCTTTAAAGAGACAATAAAATATAAAAGAGTACAGACAGCCATAGATTAAAGGAGTAAAGATAA
>LOJH01058495.1:0-11400 GCA_001685095.1 Ellobius talpinus
GGCAGCTTCTTTATTCAACCAATGAAATCAACACAAATACAGAAGGCCCTCCTATGCTATGTTTTGATTGGGGATGTTAATTAGGGTAGCAGAAATGAAGTTTTTGATAGTTGGACTTCAAAACGTTGATAGCTGCACCTTGGTGAACAGCATAAGGGAGAGGAGGTGGCAAAATAGGTGAACAGACTTTGGTGGCTAGCTTTAAAAATGCAATCTAGCGGTTTAGCAAATCAGAGAGAATGGCAGAAAGGAAAAACTTGCCTGGGTCCTGTTTGCCATTGCTTTGGGAAGGTGTATAGCTAACAACTACCTGCCTACTGGGGCGTGGCCTCATAGACTATTTACCTGGATGCGGAAGCATTCTGGCCCTCTTCCTCCTGCCTCTGCTTCCTCCCAACCCTGAGTTACTTGGAATGGACTCAATCAAGAAATACTTGTTTATCCCACTTGAATTCTCCATAAATATCAAGAACTGGAGGATTGAAATTCCCTGGGCCAAATAAAACTGAATTGATCCAGTCGCAACCTCAAGGCTGGTGTGGAGCTTTTGTAGCTTTGCTGAGTCCATTGGTGGAGCAAGATCTTTATAAAGTAGGAAATGCTTTAGTAGATTTCTGCAACTAGGCCAACATCTGAAGACAGAGCTTGTAGTGAGACTGAACCTAGAGGAGAATGAGATCTATCTGGGTTACTAGAAGACAAATGTGGCAAGATTTGTGTCCAACTGAAGTTCCTATGGGGAAAAATTTTTGGAAATACAAATCTTATGCTAAGGAGCATCTAGAAGACTTTGAAGCCTGAGTAGCCATTCACAGAAGGCAACCAGGACAGAACAATACAAGTGAAGACCATCAAACTTGTCCCTGCAGTGAGTAAATTTTCCCTCAGACTAAGGAGGATCATTTTCCTTCCAGTAAAAGGTTATACTAGGGATGGAGATGAGTTTCCCAGTCAGGAACTCCCTTGACAGGGCTGATGAATGGGGAGGCTACAGCCACAGTGCCAACCTAGGGCCACTCTGACCTGAGGGAATGATAGGTGCAGTAGGGTCAGTTAGGGCCACATTCACCTTTGGCTCTGAGTAGGTCTGAGCAGATTAAGTCAGGCCTCCTGAGTTTATCAGGTGTGGAGAAATGTAGGGAGGCACAGTGGAAAAAACTGCCCAATATGGAAGCATAATAGTTCACAGAGAATGACTGAGGACTATAGGGAACTAATTTAGTTAGCACTTCTTATCCATGGTTTGTACCCAACCTTGATCTGTGGAGGGCGCAAATGTTACAAATCACTGGAATCTTTCCCTGCTGTATTAGACCTTGCTTAGGTTTAATCTGAGTGTCTTCTCAGTTACCAACTTCTGGGGTCACTTGACACATGCTGAGAACAGTTGACAATGGACTTTTAGAGTACTTCCAGTTACTTTTGTAACCTCGGTTTGTGTTATGGAATGCTGGCTCAGAATGTTGCCTAGCACTGTTGGTCCTCTGAAAAAAGGTTTGGTTATACAGACATAATGCTGACCTCTGAGTGTTTTTGCGGATTTGTAGAGCTACTGAAGAAATACACACGTGAATCTAAAGGAAGGAGGGTGGGAAATCAGTCTACACAAGGTACAAGTACCAGGCAAAGCTGTAAAATTTTAGTGGTCTGGTAGGATGTTAAATTCCAGATAATGTTACTGACAAAAATCCTACAGTAGACTGTACTCATAAATATATGGAACCACAGGCACTCTTGGGACTCGGGGCACAGGTTGATTTTTACACCCCATCTTGTCTAAGTTGTCTATCCTTTGTGAAACTTGATAATGAGTGGTATGTGGCATTAGGACCAAAAAGCTCAAGAGGCTTTGGAGCAGGCTAAGATCATTGTAGCCCATGCTAAACAGCTGTGTGCTCTACTACTCCAGAGTCCCTTTCTGCTTGAAGTCACCTGAAGTTCAGAAGGCTGTAGCTGGTGGCTAAGGGAACAGCCAACTCAACAAATGTTTTCAATGGGGTTTTGGTCTCAGTCATAGGATGGAATAGATGCTCATCACATTGTGTTAGAAAAACGACTGTGGGCAGTATTTAAGTGTTGCATCAGGTTGAATCCAAAACTTGTTCTACCTCTGTGATTATAAAAATAGGTTACTCAAAAAAAGGCTACTCAATAAAAGGCTGGATGGAAGGCCTTCTGGCTAAACCTCTTTCTGGTGCAACACAGAATCAAACTCTGCACAGGTGATATGATGCATACTTACCATAATGAGGTGTGGTGCCTACAAGCTCATTCAACAATACCATGCAGGTCTCCTAGGAATTGGTTCCTTTAAAGCCACATAGAATCCCCAAGTAATTGAGCTAATTGCTAAATCAAATAATGTACTGAAAGGGATACCACCCACCCATGTATATGCCTATACATAGATGGTAGTAGTAGGCACACCAAAGAAGAATTTGTAGCTGTCATCATACTAAAGCCACAATCAGTCTGATTAAATAAAAATGGCCCTCTACATGAGTGGAAAAAGACACTTTCAGGGGCCATAAGGTTGTTGAATAAAAGCCCCAGTGGCAGCAGTAGGGTATTTTCCTAATCAAAAAAATTACCTGAGGCTCCATAAACCACAAAGGCTATTTCTACTGCTATTGGTTATATGCCAGAACTAGACAGTAAGATCCTATTGCTGAAGACACTGCACACTTTGACTGCAGGGCAAACCCCCAAACACCATCATTTCTTAGAGTCTGAGCAGACCATGGGGGCTGCTGATAGAGAACTCTCATCAACATCCCTGCTTGGCTACGGAAACCATATGCTAAAATACCAACATGCTATTAAGAAATGCCCACTTGGTTCAGCTGTCAGTAAGACCAACAGCCTTCTGATGGGATCTAAGCCATGCCCCAGAAGAGAGAGTTCAAGTCTGATACTGTAAGCCAGACCTATGGCAGAGGAGGTCATAGGTCTCAGTGGGGAAGCAATTTCTATTGTTTTGCCAAATGGGTGTAATGCACCTGGCAAACTGCCCTCTAAATATTTGAGTTTATACCCATAGTTCACTGTTGTTTTCAGCCTTAATAAATGACTAACGGTGAAGATCCTGAACCAATGACTATTATTGTGGTGTGGTGGTTTATTTGTTAGCCATAGCACACACCTGTAGTCACCCCCTCCAGGGCTCAGAGAGAATTGTAGAATGGGGACCAGGAAGAATGTAAGAGCCTGAGCAAGTGATAGATTGTCATATAACAGTTTTCTAATGGATTAAAACATTATAAACTATAGAAAGCTCAGTAAGAAGAAATGTAAAAAAGTAAAAAATTCTTCAGGAATCCCTGAAACTTACCAGATTCACTATGCCCCTCTCTGCAAAAGTATAATAACAATAGAAGCCTAGACTCCTCGTAAGCTGGGCTGCCAAGAAGGCTCTCAGGCAAACTTGGCGGCAGAGACTCTCAGAGGAGAAAAGCAGCAAAGAAGCCTCCAAGACCAGACCAGCTGCCTGGAAGAAGCAGAAACCACTTGAGCTCCCTGGAAGAGGTTTAGAATCACTGAGTCACCTAAAAAGAATGCTCTCCAACATGTTGAGCTGTGTGCAGGCTGTGTGGTATGCTGCAGGAACCCAGCTTTGTGAACTATTGCTCACGCTGGAATGGACTTTGGTGGTGCGGCTGTCTTTGAGTAATTTCTGCTCCTCTAACTTAGCCCTCACCCTCACTCCTTCCTTAAGTAAGCCTGATAAAAATCATTGGTTCACTAAGTTGGACTTTGTTTGTACTTGTGGTGTGTCATGGAATCCTCATGTGGGATGAGTAGGTATGTGTGTTGTGTCTCCACAGGAAATGAGTGTCACACAGCATGTTCTTATTAATGAACCCATAGGCCCAACAAGAGCTAAAGGACTTCTCCGGTATAGCATTATTCTTATGCTTAACTATTTGTTAAATTACTCTAAAGTTCTGATTCACAGTTAATAACAATTCTTGTTCTATTACTCAAACACTATACTTATTCTCTCTTATGAAAGTAATTTATCTTAGCACATGTTCAGCAAATAAATCTTATTCTTAGCACTCTGCTTACTAAATATTGAGTATTTGAAGTGTTCAGAAACAGAGATGTTTTTTTCCTGCCTCACCATCTAAACTTAGACCTTATGGCACTGCCACTTGTTTATGATCACTTTGATTTCATACACTGGAGCAGATGACCAAAACATATGCCTATGAGAGTTTGTGCCATTGTCAACATGTATTGTGGAATTAAGGGAGTGCTGGTCAGTATTGCAAATAAATTACTTTCTTGCATTAGATAAATCCAAAATCAGAGAGTATTTTTGATAAGGAATTTGCTTCCAGAGACAAAGCTTATGATGTGCTAAAGGAGTAAGTCACAAAACAATCCCACACCAGTTTGGAATTATGATTAATCAAAGGGTTTTTTATTTAAAGGGAAAAACTTATAGATCACCATCCTAGACAACAGCCCTCTGCGTCACCAGGAAAAGAGTCTAGTAGTTGGAAGCGGAGTCCAAAGAAAGAGAGGGAGCACACAGCTACTGCTGCTTTTTAAAGCTGAAGAGATCACGCCCAAGTGGGCTGGTATCTTAAAGGCTATTGGCTGAAGGAGCAGAAGGAGCTCCCACAGCACTGTGCCAGTCTCCATACTCCAGATTTCATGCTGTTATTAAGGCAACTCACCAGTGCATGCGATTAATAAAGTAGTGTGGTGAAAAGTTACTTCTTGTTCTTTAACTATGCCCTACAAACTGGGAACTGGGATCCTGGAACACTAAATTTCTTCTTATGTTTCTTTTCTATTACCCATAAAATATTGGCAGACAGTAGAATTTGGGAGTATGGTGGCAAAATGAAGTTAATTATCCTGGTCTCTAGAGTTCAGGATTGGTGGTACTCAGTGTGCAAATAGTGAGATGGTACTGTGTGAACTGACATCAATATTTTTGTGATGATCACATATATCTTCTCATTTCTGATATGAATTGTATTTTTCTAGTTACACTAAGGTTTCTCCTAAAATAAAACATTATATCTCTTTTTAATTTTTTTTTAAATTCAGTTTCTTGTATAACTTGGGTTATCCTAAAATTTACAACTTTGTGCAATATAAACGAGCTCATGACAATATTCCTGGCTCAGCTTTTCAAGTCCTAAAAGTGTGGATGTAAAAGCCAGTACAGCAGGGTTCTTTATTTTTGTTGTGAAGATTTTGCTTGCCATATACAATTTTCATATTGAGTTTCGTGGTGGTTAAAATGGAAAGAGAAGCCAGTGGTGGTGATGAGGGTGATTTGAACTACAAAAGCCTGGCTCAAGACTGTTCAGAGAAAAAGAATATTAACATGTATCCTAGAAATCAGTCTTACAATATTTTGGTGAAGAATGTGGCAGATTTCTGCTATAGTCCAAAAAAATCTGGCTGAGGTTGAATTAAACATTTATAATTAACAACACTAGCAGAGGACAATGCCAAACACTCTGCCAATGGCTGTGTTGTATAGCTAATAGTGGTCAGTCTTAGGGAAATCTATAATGAAAAGGAGCAAGTTGAGCAAGAAAACATACAAATTGCACACTTGTATGAGAAAAAAGATCATCAGAAAGTATAAATGGATTTAAGGAAAAACCTCAGAGCACAATAGCACCCTGCTAAGCTTCTAACTTGTGAAAAAGAATTAAAGACATGTGAAAGGCAGAGAGGGGGAGCAGAGAAAAAAGTGTAGAGTTCAATAAAATTGATAAAAGAAAAATTAAAAAAAAGAAACATGAAAGGAAATTAAAGACACACATGTTTAATCCAAGAAATGAGAAGGTAGAGCCTTGAAGACTTCAGAGTATAAGGCCAGCCTGGTCTACAAACTGAGTTCAAGGACAACAAAGCTTAGGCAAAGAAGGAAACCATCAAAAACAGAAAGCTGGTGGAAATGTATTTGAACAAGTGTGCCTTGTTCCAGTCTCTGAAAGCTATAGAACTTGGCAGTTTTGACCATGTGTTTTTGTCTTTAGAGGTGAGGATACAAGAATGAGGTTATTGAATATCTCCCCACAACTTAGAAAAAACACTGGGGCCCTGCATGTGTGGCAGGGTTGTCCTTGAATTGAGACCCAGAGACTCAGAAAGGTCATCATGTAAGGCTGTGAAGGTGAAGTCTGAATTGCCTCAGAGACTCCAAAATGTTGGAGTGCCACAGTCATGGGACGCCTGTCAAAGAAGGCTGCTAGCAGGAAGTGGAAACAGAACAGACCAAGAGAAAGAAGTGTTTCAGTTAAAAAAGAAAAAAAAAACCTGAAAGGATCTGGAGATGTGAAAAGCGATTTGACATCAAATATGGACATGCAAATTTTAGAATTTTCCAAGCCGGTTTTCGGTCTTGTTTTGGCGTAGTATTTCCTCATTTGTTGTACTTCCTCCATTTTGAAAGAGTCATATATATTATGTGCTCTTGTATGTTGGAAGTATGTGATCTTTTAGATTTTGATTTCACAGGGGATTGCACGTAAGAGATTACATCATTCTCAGAAGAGACATTGAATTTTGACATTTAAACAGTGCTGATACTGTCTATAGAGTATGGGGACTTTTGAAGTAGGGCTGTGATACGGATATAAGCCTATGGGGGCAGAGAGTAGAATGTGGTGGTTTGAATAAAAATAGCCCCTGCATATAGTTCCCATAGGGAGTGGCACTATTAAGGGATATGGTTTTGTTGGAGTAGGTATGGCCTTGTTGAAGGAAGTATGTCTCTAGGGATGGACTATAAGGTTTCAGAGGCTGTAGACAGTCCCAGAGTCTCTTTGTCTGTCTGTCCAGAAGTAAAAAACTTAGCTATCTTCCCAGTACCATGTATGCCTGCATGTCACCATGCTTCCTGCCACGAGTATAATGGACTAAACCACTGAACTATAAGACGGCGCCAATGATATATGTCCTTATTAGAGCTGTCATGGTTATGGTATTGCTTCACAGCAATAGAAATCCTAAGGAACACAAGTTTACTGTGCCTCTTCTTTTTGACTATTGGATTTTCCTTTGTCCAAAATCTTTGTTGAATTTTCTCATGTTGCAGAATCTCTCTCTGCATTCTTAGTTAACTACCTGTACACCTAATTATATATTTACTAAGATATTTTTATATATTTCACATAAATCAATAAAATATGATCTCCTTTGATTCTATACATAAACTTTGATATTCTAAAGGTAATTTAAACTATTATGTAGCTAACTCATAGTCTTGCTTCTTACACTTGTAGCAACTAAAGAATCCTACATTTAATTAACACTAGTAAATTATCATCAGGGAATTTATTTATTAAATGAAGATCATTAACTTATTTCATGGTGCAAAAAATGAGAAAAAGTAGACATAAAAATCTCATTTTTATATGTGGGAGATAAAAATATAAAATATATCTCAAGAATCCTCCAGAAATAACTCAGGTATGGAATAAACTTGACTGTAATAGAAGGATATACATACCAATCAATAAATGACATTTTTAAAAGATTAAATACAAGGCCTTTTCTCCTGTTTTTAGGAAAATTGCTGAAATTATGGAAAAATTACTTTTCTTTCCCAATGATATATGAAATACTTAACAAAGGTTCAATAATGATATTTTATCTCTATGTAAATACTCTCTCTGCAGACAAGTGCAATATAATTAAAAGAAGTTCACAAAATATAAACATGTTAACAGTTGCTTATACTTGAAACTTTTAGTATTTTACACAATACTAGATTTTCCAATGTCAATTTCTCCTTGAAATTACACATTTATATAAAATAAGAATTGCAAAGATCAATTACTAAACTTATAAAACATGCAAATACTAATCTAGAAATATAAAGAACTCTCAACTCTATGCACTCAGTAATATATCATAGCTGAATGAACAACTAAGATCTTTCTGCCATAATTAAGTGGCCAGCCCCAAAGTTTGAACTTAAGGTCAGGAATTAGTTTCTGAAATTAACACCCCTTAACTAAACAGAAATAATACAAATCTTAGAAACCATTCTGAACTATTAAATATTAGTACTAGAAGGAGAATGGTTGTGAGTCACTTTTAGGGGTTGTATTTTGAAACGTTGTTTTTGAAATACATTTTTTGTACTGATTATCTGAAGTTCATAACTGCAAAAAGCACATAATATATTGTTTACAAAATATTTAAATTTATTGTTTGACTCAGTAGTTTTTTTGCTCATTATGACCTAATTTTTAATTGCAAATCCAAGGCAGCATTTTTTGAGGAAACATGATTAAAAACAAATTCATCTAAAGTAGGAGAGAATAATGTTCTTTATTATTATGTGAGATATTATGTAAGATTAAGATGTCTCATAGGTGAGTTGCTGACAGACAGCAATGCCAGAAGGGTATCTCATTCTTTGAGGTGGTCAGTTGGTTGGCATATTTTAACTTTTGCTGTTGTTTGTTTGTTTTCTTATTTGTAAGAGTTTATAATTAAGTTGAGAAGACGCAAGCACACTAAACCAAGTGGTGTCTCTAGGTTTGATGTGGTCCATGTAAATTACAAGGGTCCCTCATCTAAGAGGACTTATTTCAACAATTCATTCTGACTTGCTAATTGGTGCCACTATCTATATACAGTAATCCACTTCATTTGAAAGAAAAGGAGTACCAAACACCTCATAAAGATAACTCTTCTGGCCTCCTAGTGGGAGGGAAAGAAAAACTATCTTGCTTATGATTACCTTTCAAGCACATTTTACACGAAGTGGAAAACAGGTATTTTTGTGTTTTAAAGATTACTATATTAATACTTAATTAGCAGGGACTAGAGAGATGGCTCAGTAGTTTAGAGCACTGGCTGTATTTCCAGAGGACCCAGGTTCAATTCGCAGCACCCACATGGGAGGTCATAACTGTCTGTAACTCCAAGATCTGACACCTTTATACAAACTTACCTGCAGCCAAAAGACCAATGCAATACAATAAAAACATAATTAAAAAAAACTTGACTAGCTTTTAAAATATATCACTTTCAGAGAGTTAGAATTAACAATTATATGTTTCCTAATGGCTTAAAAATTGTAAAGACTGTTTCTTTACTTATTTTCATATTAAGAACTGAATATAAGATTTACAATTTGTATCTTTCATTATTGTTATTAGTGCTCGTGGAGTGTTTGAGGCTACAGAAGCCAGAGCATTATGTATACTAGCAGAGCACTCTAAGATTTTGATATATCTTCAGTTCCATGTTATTCTTTAAAGGGACCTTGGGAGATGGCACACTTGGTAATATGTTTGTCATGTAGGCATGAAGACCAACGTTAAGATACTTAGCACCCATGAATAATTGGAATGTAGCAAGAGTCTACAATTCCTGAACTGTGGAACTAGAACAGGGAAAGTCCCTGACCTGGTTAGCTGTTCTAAGTTGGAGTGCTCTGCGGTCTTTAAGAAATCTGTTCTCAGGAGGGTCTGTGTGTGTTTCTCTTACATTTCTCTTTGTTACCTAGCTTCTCTGGGGTCGTGGACTATAGTCTTGTTATCCTACGCTTTACATCCAATATCCACTTATAAGTGAGTTCTGAGAAAATTGGGAGTGTGGGGGTGGGGAGAGAACTGAAAGCAGAAGGGAAGCAGGGAAGAAAACTTGAGGGTATTAGAAATGGGGAAGGACAGAGACAGAGAACAATGAAAGAGATATATTGATTGAGAGAGACATTATGGGATTAACAAGAAACCAGGCACTAGAAAAATTCCCAGGATTCCGCAAGTCTGATCCTAGCTAAGACCCCAAGCAATATTGGAGAGGATTCCTGAAATGGCCTTGCCCTGTAGTCAGATTGATGATTATCTTAAATGTAATCATAGAACCAGCAACTGATGGAAGCAGAGTCAGAGATCCACATCGAATACTGGGGCTGAGCTTCCCAAGTCCAGTCGAAGAGAGGGAGCAACAATAAGATGAGCAAAGGGGTCAAGACCATGATGGAGATGCCCACTGAAACAGCTTACCTGAGCTACTTGGAGCCCACTGACTATAGCTTGACAGTGGGGGAACCAGCAGAGGACCAAACTAGGCTCTCTAAATGTGAGTGACAGTTGAAAGGCAGGGACAGACTGCAGAATTATTGTCAGTGAGAGCAGGATTTGCCCATAGGGCTTGTACTGGCTTTTGGAATGCTTTTTTATTGGAGGGATACCTTGTTCAGCCTAGATATAGTGGGGAGGGCCTTGGTCCTGTGTCAAAGCAATGTGACTTTCCATGGGAAGACTTACCTGCTCTGAAGTGCAATGGGGTGGGGTTGGGGGGAGGTGGAGGAAGCGGGATTCGGGGAGGGAATGGGGGTTGGTATGTAAAATGAGAAAAGATGGTTTCTTTTTTAAAACATAAATTAATTAATAAAGGAAAGCGATCCTATCTCAAAAACAAACAGTGGAGAATCATTGAGGAAAACTACCAGTGTCAATAGCTAGCCTCCAAAACAAGAAGACATGTATGGACACACACACAGTAATTGTGAAACAGGTTATAGTACTAATGCAGATAAGCAGAAGAAATCACAGACGGAATAAGAGACAAAATAGAAATCGTATGTCCTCAAATGACTTAATTTAGCCATCATTTTATTCAATAAACTAGGAAAGCTTTCTGTTCTTCTGTTAAATTTGCTTTTACAAGTTCCAAGTCTGTTGGGAGGCAGACTCTAGTAAGGTTTTTGATGAGCATTTAATAAAAAATTTCCAGGAACAACAAAATTTACTTGTTTTGAAATTTTGTTTGCAATTCTGCTGTGTTGATATCACTTTGGTATTGATTGTGGTATAATTACTCAATTAAAACTATAAAAGTAGGTAAATAGACCATACCAAATGTGGAGAAAACCATAAATTTGAGAAGACTAGAAGCAAAACAACATGTTATTGTTATGGCCAATAAAATTAATTTGACTCAGAAGAAAACAATATTCAATGAGCCTCAAATTAAGGATTGTAATCATTTAGAAGGGTTTTAAATGTCCATAAAGTTTATATTTCACAGTCAATTTAACCTAATTTATTATTTTAAACCAGGTTTATTTTCACACTTATATGCTGCTATTTGATAAAAATGTGTGTAATGTGAATATGATAATAAGACTATATCTTCCCTTTATAATTTTCAAATTAGTAGGTAGTCATAAACTCAATGACACTGTACAATAATCTGGAGAGCAAAAGAGTTACACTTGTCAGTCACTGCCATAATGCTTCCCCTAGACAGTGCTGTCTTCAGGAAATCTGAACTCTACTGGTTGCACCAAAATATTCAGTTGGTAGAAATTTAACATTCTTTTTTTCCGTTTTTTATTTCAGACACTTTTTTATTGTTATTAAAAAAAATTTCCACTTCCTCCCCTCCTCCCAATTCCCT
>LOJH01058496.1:0-11400 GCA_001685095.1 Ellobius talpinus
AACCCCCAAATCTCTCCCCATCCTCCCCTTCTCACTTCTCTCTCCCCCTCTCCAAAAAAGCCATCAATAAGTGGGCACAATTATTTAAATGATAAGATAAAAGATCACAAGGTGGTACTGACTGCTATTCAGGCTGAATAAGATGGCTCAGTGTTAGTAAACACTACCAACTCTTCCAGGTGTCATAGGTTCAATTCCAAGAACACCATGGCCATTCAACTGTCTTAACTCTAGTTTCAGGGAATGGAAAAAGCTCCCATGCCGTACTCATGAAAAACACTCAGATAAATAAAATAAAAATAAGTAAAACTTTGAAGTTCGTATACTTGAATATATATATATATATATATACACATATATACATATATACACACATATATATACACATATATACACACACAAATGCACACATATATACATACACACACAAACGCACATGCCCACACACATAATAATTCAAGAGAGCAAACATGTTACAAAATTGGAAGCCCGATGTTTTTGAAATAAAAACATTCATAATATGAGTTAAATGGATACTTTAAATCTGCATTGTGTCAACTTCTGAAGCAATACTCAGGCTTTAGTCATCTTTAAAATCTCCAGTTTGTACCTTTTGCACTATAAGTAATAAGAACATGTGGTGCTAGAGCATTCTTATCTCAAGACCCAGTGACAGTTCACAAGGATTTGCAGATTATACTGAGAAAAGTGCTAATGCGAATCATATCTATCGCATACAAAGAAGAGTGAGGGGATTTTGAAGGGCACTATAATATTTGTGGTATATTTGTGGTAATACAGGTGGCCTAGAATTCTAGGTTCCTTAAATAAACAAAAGCGCACTATGCTCTAAAGTGAGAAGAGAAGGAAGAGGATAAGCAGGAAGAGGAGAACGAAGCGGAAAAGAAGATGAGCCTTTCCCATTGGGTAAACCCACACCCATGTCTATATCGGAAGCACTAATTGGACTCAGTGGGTTTCAGTGAATGAATAGATAAATAATTATAAAAGAAGAGCACAAATTTAGGAGGTAGATATCATATTACTTTGGGGGCAAATAGGAGAGGGGGCAATCGAGAAATAACATGATAAAGTTACTTTGTATGCATACCTCCTTTTTAAGAAAAAATTAATAATAGAAGTATGATTTTATATAAAAGGATGGGCCAGATACATTTATAAAGATACTGCATCCAGTTTTAAGTATTTACATTTCTTTGAATATTTTCCTGGCATGTCTTACTTATATATAAATAAAAATGCTTTATAAAAATTAAGTAATTTGCTAGAAAAAAATATACAATTCTCTGGTTGTAGACCTTAAATTTTTGGACTTTAACTCTTAGATAAAAATAAAAGTTGTAACATTGAGAAAACATAAAAGTAGCATAAATTATGAAAAATGTTAAAAAGCAAATAACCAATTCCTCAAAATCCTGTACAATATTATCTAACTTGTGTAATTATGTGACCAGATAATGGAGTAGTTTCCTAAAAACTTATGTTAATTACTAGGTAAGTAATAGAGACACCTTTATCTTAAAAAAAACTGACAATACAGAATAGCAAATATGAAATAGGTTTTGAAACCTGAATATAATCAGTTTTATTGATTTTTTCTCTTTTTTTCATTGCTTGGGTTTAATGTACACATATTGAACAGAATATTTTAATTTCTCCAAGTGGCAACAACATTTCTAAATTTTTCAATTAAATCCTAGGTTTTAATGAATTTGTTTGTCTTACTAAGCAATCAAATGAAAACATGTTTAACATGACAAGCCACACCATATATATCTGGGCATACACAGAGGGACTTATAATCTCTTTAGAATTTAGAATTTAACAGCTGAGTGGTTTTAATTTTGAATACTTGCTCTTATTACCAAGTATCTGTAAAAATATTGTATTTTCCAGTAAAATGTCTAGATTGTCATAATTATATGTTTGTATGAATTTATTAGAAATACTAGAGATAGATCTAGTATAGGAGCATTACCACAACTGTTATACTTTTCAAAGCAAAGACCAAGGTTTTAAATACAGGTTTCATTGTGCCTATCATTTTTAAATAAGTTGATTTCAAAAGATAAGTTCTGAAAATAAGACAGCAGAATAATGTACATATTTAATTACCAAAATTTAATTGTTATTCACTTATTTAAAAAAAAAACAGAGGGAAGTAAATTAAGAATGCATGCTGTGAAATAATCCTGTACCCTGTGAATGTGTATTACTCTCATTGGTTAATAAAGAAACTGATTGGCCTATAGAAAGGCAGAATAAAGTTAGTGGGGGAAGCAAAACTGAAAATAATGGTATGAGGAAGCCAGAGTCAGGAGTCGTCATACTCCAGGCTGCTTCCCAGAAAAGGAACATGTTTGTGGTCTCCCAGTTTTGTGTGGCCTCCCCTGCTCTCTTCCGCTTTCCTGGGCCTCAAGGGGGCACTCCATTAAACGTGGGCACCTTTTATCTGATCTAATTTAGTCTGATTGAATTATTTGCATTGGTAGAGAGGATCCTTTAAGAAATGTTCCTAATATATGGAGGCTTCCACTGAGGGGTTCTGTTTTTCTCATGGACCCAGCGTCACGTGCTGGAAAACGCCTTTCTCTTGCGCTCTCCTCCAGGCTAAGATAGGCTTCATCTTGGTGAGTTCCCCTCTTTTTGCGGATAGGGCTAGGGGACCCATTCACGTTTATTTTTGTTGATTTTGGGGCTTTCCATTAAAGTCACAATCGTGCTGTGAAAGTTCAACCCACACAGTGAGCCAGGCCTCCCTGATATGGGCCTTGGGTGGGCTAGAGATATCTGCCACTCATTTCTCATGAACCACCCATTCTTTACTTAAGAGCACTGTCCAATGGACGCATTGCAACAGGCTAGAGTCCCACTTGGCATGGGCTTAAAGGGGTTCTTGCCATTCCAAGCCAATTCCTCAAACACCCTTGGGCTGCCTTTTGCAAAAATCTTTCTAAATTGGGGCTATCTAACATCTAACATAAAAATAAACAGGGCTCCAAAGCCTAGTGGTTTCTAGGTGCAGGCTCCCACTCTCACTTCCCAGCAACCCTCCCCTTCCCTGTTCTCTAGCTATTTACTGTTTGCCTCCCTCTGGGATTTTCTAAAATGGATCTGTTTCCTCTGTCTTTTTACTCTAAAACCATATGCCTCTTTGGTCCTTTTGTTTTTGTTTCCACGTGCAGCGTCTGCTGATCAGGTCTTTAAGGGAACCGCCTCTGTGCTTCCTTGGCTTCTGCCACCTGTCTACACCAGGATTTTTAAGTTGGTCACGTGACACAGGTTTCTAAAAGTGTTTTATTTCTCTGCCTGTTAGAATAATGTGGCCACAGTCTGTCTGTGAGAATATGTGGGTATGTTTTCATAATATGCTTGATATATGTTTCTCTGTGCGTATGTGCTTGTTTTAAGATCAATACAAGGTATAACTCCTGACTCCAACAGCTCAGGAAGAATACAAACACGTGGTTAGCCACCATGTTGTTCTCACCACCATCTTGGGTAAGAGTACCAATGTGTGCTAGTGTTCTTTGACTTATATCTCTATGAGCCTATAATAATATTTCTATCTGTAAACAATGCATAGTTATGTTTTTGTGAATCTTTGTATCAAATACTATTTTCTTTTCGTTGGTGTATTAACGTTGAACTCAGACAAACAACATTAGAATTCATTTTTTCTTCTTTCAATATGTTTTTATTTTCTCCCTAACTCATATCAAGACATTTTGAGACTAAAAAAACTTGGAAAATTTCTCTAATAAGTGTGTCACCTTCCTACATATATCATGAAATATGACAGAGTTTAAGAGCTGCTGCAGATAGACAGAACACACCTTAATTTCACATCAGCTATGAACAATTATCAGGAGATTATAAGTTCTCAGTGCTCCACACACAGGAATGAATGAGTATGAAATCAATAAAGGTATCTATTTTATGTTACATGTAAATAAATGTTATCATGCAATAAAAAGAGAAAACATGTAATATGAAAGTAGTAAGGGACTATTTGGATCTATATGCTTTACTTTGTATAAGGAGAGGTGTGTATGAAACAATATGCTGATGCTAATTTCCCATCAAATACTAGTAATATCTTTTTATTCATTTTGTATATACAGAAGTTATACATCAATCCATGAATGACATTCCTCATTATGATTACACTTAAAATAAATTTGTAAAGATTGCAATTTTTAATTTACACATCAAATATTTATTACAAATCTGAGTAGATTGGCTAACTCACTAAAGAGTAATAAATGAGTTTTATGCATTCAGCAAAACTTGAGACAAAGCATACTAACAAAACAATTTCCATTTTTTTTTCAAATAGTATCAAACACTGGAGTCAGATTTAAAGATGAAAATTTGATTCTTTCTTTCAAATATGCTTGTCTGATTTAGTCTTATTTATGATGAAGCAAGATGTCATTTTGCAATGTCGTAGACTACCTGGGAATTTAGGGTGCTTGGAAAGAAGGGAGGAGGCTCAGATAACAGAACATCACCAACATGAAGTTTTTTTCTTTGTTTGGCAGGTTTATGATTGGTGTTTTCACAGAAGTTTTAGGCACACACTGAGAACTCTAATTAAGAGAGTGATTTCCATTTGTGCAGGGTTAAAGGTTTACTTCAATCAAGTCAAAGTTCTTGAAGTGTGAATAGGATGAGGAGGGGAAGGCAAAGAAATAAACTGAGCTGTTGACCAAGGACAATTGTGAAAAAAACAATACTGGAGGGAAAAAAATCCTTCACTCCTGTTTAAAGAGTTATAACTGAAGCCAAATTTATCAGAATTCTTCTTTGGATCTCTTTCTCTGGGGTTCATTGACTTAACACAACTTTCATTAACCAATGCGTGAACTCCAGTATTAATTATTATGGTGCAATGTGATTTGCTACTTCTCTCCAGATGAGCATATTACTTAAAGATGTATTGTCCTAAGAATTTAATGTTTTTTACAATACTTTCAAAGTATATAATCTCTAAAAATTAAATAGGCATTATGAATAAATGCTGGTGATATGATATGTATCTTCACAAGGGAAAACATGCCTTGAGGACTGGTGAGGGCATACCTAATCTGGCTTGTATTATAATCTCATGATTTTCCTCTTTGATTCTCATATTTTCTAATTTCATTAATTATTTGTTTGGGAATCTAATATACTTGAAAGTATTTTATGGTTATATCAAAAAGTACTCCCTTTCCTGAAAATTGGAGAAACATTATATTATCTTATAAAACTTTGGGAGATTTAAAAACATTATAATTTATCTTTGTAAAAGGAGAAATCATTTACTAACCAGTGCATGGTTGTGTTTGGGAAATATTAAAATATGATTACTATTTCTCATAGAAACTCAATAAAAGATTATAATGTCATTATTTTATTTGCCAACAATAGCCAATCCAACTGATTTGGAAATTTAGGAAGGCTGCTGAACACCATAAGTATGGATAAACAGTCATTCTGGGAGGAGTCTGAATGGAGGCCTCGCTTCAGAGGTTTCAGAAGGATACAATATTAGTAGCTCGGCTAGATACTATTTTTGTGATATTTTGACTAAGAATGTGGCTGCTCTTTTTTGTCCTAAGTACCTTCCTAAAGCTAAGTTGAAAAATTAATAAACTAAATTCTTTGAAGATAGCCTAATATCATCTGTCACTTGTTTCTCAGTATTCACTCTTATGCATTTTATTAATGAAAAAGACCACTTGAAGTGAAAAGACATACAAAGTGGATAATTGGAAAATAAGTATAGCACTAGATAATTTAAAGTGTGAACAACGGCTTGTGCTGAAAGAGTAGAGAGAGAGAACTTACCTGAAATGGAATAAAGAAGGAGTGTCCTTACATAATGACATCAACCAACTAACTTTTTCAAAGGAGGAAAAATGTCTGAGTAATTTTGTGCCTCTAGAAAAACAACAAGAAAACAAAGCTTCTTCAAATTCATTTCAAAAATGTCAGGTTCCATCACAAAAGGTCAGCAGAATTTGGCAGTATTTTCCACATAGTTCTAGTTTTTGATCCATGAGGGTACAAGGGTAAAGGTGTTGTGAATATCCTTTTGCAGTTAAACAGTGTCCATGAGATCAGATCTGACTGCGAAGAATCATTGCATGAAGCTATGACAGTAAAGCCTGGATTCTGTTAGAGAGCCTAAGGTGTTGGCGATGCCAAAGCTGTGTGTTACTTGCCAAAGAGTCAAATTAGTCAAAGACTGAGAAGTATGTCATAGGCAGAAAGGCTGCATTAAGTCATTAATGCTCTTAGACAGCTGACATCAAGATACAGACAGGACTTGAATCTGTCCTGTTATGTCTCAGTTTTGCTTCAGTCTATTATTTTCTTTCAATTTCTTCCATACCTCAGTTTTGGAATGATGATACGTATTTTGTGCCATTGTATATTAGAAGCATGTAATTTGCTTTTAGATTTTGACTCTACAAAGGGTTACAATTAAGAGATAACTGTGAGTCTCAGAGAGACTTTGGACTTTCAAGTTTGCTTTATTAAAGAATTTTTTAAATGAGGATGTTGTTACAAGCCATTAAGGATAAAGGAATAGTATGTGGTGGTTTGAATGAGAATAGTGACCACCACAGGCTCTTATATTTGAAAACTTGGTCCCTAGTGGGTTGAACTACTTTGGAAGGATTGAGAGCTGTGAACTTGCTGGAGAAGTTATGTCACTGGGAGCTGGCTTTGAGGATTTGAAATAATCAAAAAAATTCAGTCTGTGTGACTCCCTCATGGGTGGCAATCGCAATGTGGGCTTCCAGTTGTTTATTTGCTCTGTCATCACGACTGTAACCCCCTGAATCCATAAACTAGGTTAAATGATTCCTTTAACGAAAAGTAAACATAGAAATATTCACCATGTCAAGCAATGACTCTCAAAAACATAAACTTATTTTTCCTGTTTTTTTTTTAAAAAAAACCTGAAGTATTCATATGAGCATGTGGAGATTAATGTATGTTATTAATGACTGAAACATTACTTAAAACAGTGTTACACATCATTTATATTGATGCACATACATTTAATGCTTTGCCTTCCAATTCCATTTATTTCTTCTTTTTACATTTATTGTAAACAACTCACTCGTTCCATTGGTGAATGACATAAAATTTGCCATCAGTTTTTTATGAAGCATTTAAGGTTGTAATATTTTTTTCACACAATCAACTTAGAGGATGTCTTTTTTATTAAAATGCATAATTTTATTAGAAGTATGTATTATTGACATATTGTTGACTCTTGTGAATGGTACATCATTGTCTCTTATATTATCCAGAGGTTCGATTATATAACATATAATCCATAATTAACCTTCATTCACTTTTTAATGTTTCCATTAAAATATTTTTTATGAGCAACACTTTCTTTTTACCATTAGACATTGAACGTTGGGTATGAGTTATGATCTTCTTCACTCATCATGCTCTGAAGACGCTAGTGAATACATTTTATCCATCATGCTTGGTTCTCCTTTTATTCTTTTATTTGGTTAATATGAATTTCTTATTTCAAAGCATATGGAGCATGCATCTTACTTCCTCCTGCAGACTAATCACATGTACCAGTCCTTTTGGTTTACAAATCGTTGCCTTACCTCTTTGCTGTGTTAACTCTTCATTTAAAGCTCTACAACTTTAAATAATTCTGTTGCAGATCAGATTTGACATTTCTCTCACATTCATATTCTTCCTTGTTTCTTAACCAATGACACACGTTTGACCACTTACCCTCTGTAGCACAGTTCATATATGTTAGCCTTAACTTCTTGTTGGCTTCTTTACATTTTAAAATACATTCATATAGTACATAGAATTTTTAACAGTCTATGGTTAGTATTGAATTATGTATGTGCTTTTTATTTCTTTTCAGGTAGACATCAAATAACAGACCTTTTATATCATCACTCAGATATTGATTAGATTTCTCTGCAGGTTTATAGGAGGATACAAAAATGTCTTATAACAGAAGTGATACTTTGTTATTGTGGTAGATGTTAGGGCTTTGCACAGTGGTTTGTTGATTATTGCTGTTTCAATGCTTATTTGTGTTTTTAATTTATGTGATCTGCAATGGATTAATTTCACTTCACATCTGTCTGTATTGCAACACTTCTCATTCAAAGTATGTTATCTATAGGTAAAATTTCTAGCTTAATGAATATTTAAAAATTTTGTGGATTTAATAACATACTTGATTAACATATTAAAAGAAAGATTCAAAACATAGACATTATAAAATAAAAAATGTTTAATTCAAATCAACAGCAGGAATGAAACTGATGTATTGGTTTCAATGAGGTGTTAATTCAAATAAAGTGTCACTCTTCAAAACTACTTTAGCATGTTTCTTTAAAGCATAATTTAACGTAACTGTTAGGTTAATGTCTTAGTGTGTTTATTTTATAGATGTATCAATATTGATATAATCATTGTTGACACTAATAATGGCAGTGAAAGATAGTACTGTGCAATTGAAATCCAGAGAATAGAACTTGCTACTTACTCATATTTTAGAACTATAAACTGTGAAGATATACTACAAAATATGGTATATTATGGGCCTGTCATAGAAGCTCCTATCTACACATGGCAATGAGAATTTTATAGCCTCACCTATCAATAATAGCCATTCAACATATGATTTTAGATGCTTTGTTATTTTCCATGAAGATGAAATTATTAAAACATAGTCTCAAACAGCATCTGGTAGAATGTGGAAATATATTCCTATGATACCTGATCTGATTTCTATGCTTTGACCTATACAAATCAAAAATTACCTTAAAAATAAAAATCACAAGAAAGTATGTTCTTAGGTTCTCTATAAACTGGACACTGATTTTGAGCATACTCTCTTATCTATGTATTATTTTCATCAACATTCTATAAAAGTATAGCAGTAAAAAGAAAATTGTGTCAGTTGTGAATATGTACCAGAAGGAGTAATTGAATGCGGATAAGGGACAGAAAGTGATAGCTGAGAATTTCTGACGTTCTCTGCATCAGGCAAATTAAGAAGAGAAGAATTTAAAATTTCGAATCTCATTTTCTTGTAAAAGAGAAAAAAAGCAGAAAAGAAATATCTGTTATTTAGGCAGTGTTAAAAATTGTTGTTAACTGATCCAAACCATATTCATTAGTACAGTCCTGGGAAATATGAACCTCAAAAGTACTGTTGATCTTTCATCATTCAACCAAGTAAACGAGAAACAGTAAGACACTTTTTAATGTAAGCAAGTATCATTATTTATTTGCATGTTTTGATCAATGTCATATAGTTGAAAATGCTATCTCTACCTTGGAATTTTTCCTTAATGATATTACTCTTATTTCAGTGTCTGAAGTTTTGATGATTTCCAAATACTGAAATGTATTGAGGTCACGAATAACATTCAAAATCAAGCAGAAAAGCAAGGAAAACTGCAATATAAATAATTGTATAACAATTGCAAACATGACACATAACTGAAGTAACTAGATTAAGATTATGCAATATACATAATATATATTTTTACTTATCACCTACCTCTCTATTTTTCTGTCTGTCTGTCTGTCTGTAATTTTACTTATGCAACATCAGTACTGAAAATACATCCTGCACACTAATGGCAAGATTTTTTGTAATACATTGATTTTGTTATTTTTAGGACAGTACCAATAATGTTTCTTCAAGGACAACTGCTTTCCTTGCACACCTCATAAAAGTCAAACCTTCAGCCGCCATGGAAGGTGCTGTCTTCATGCATCATCACTTCCCTATTCCCATGAGATAAATAATGGTTTTACTCCATGTGAATCACACATTAAGGCTGCCCAAGACAGTTTGCCCACTGCTGTGTCTCTCGCTCCATCATGTGTCCTGTGATGTGAAGCAGTGCCTCAGCAAGCACTTGCAGCATGCTTTCTTCATACTGTGCATTGTTGTTTTCTCTCCATGCCATACCATCGCGCGGCTGTGTCTGTCATCCTCCTGCTGTCTGTCTTCTAAGGACATCTTCCTCAGTACTGCTGTTACAATGAGCTCATTGCTCTAGACTTGGCTGTGATCCAAGGACTTGAGTGTTTATGAATGAAAGCCTTTGCCAATTCTGTGATTCATCCAAATCGTATTGAAATTTTACATTTAATACAGAGCTCAGCTCAGTTTTAATTGTTTCCACAAAATTGACTACAAAAAGATATCCTGAATTCCTGAAAACTTCTATGTTGATTTAGGGGTGGGAGGGAACATAAAAATCTGTGTTAGAGTTATTGAAAGAAAAGTACTAGTACTATCGATAAGGGTATTTATAGAAATAGAGTTGCTATAAGGAGCTGCCTCAATGAGTTATAGAGGCTAGCAAGTTTGGAGGTGCAGTTTAGGCCAGGAGCTTTCGACCATGGGAAAACAGTAGGTCTGAAGTTTAGCAAATTAGTCCACGAGTGATGCAATATAATCTAACAATAAAGGAGTCTGAATTTTGTTGTTTTCTTGTTCATTCATTGTTTTCTCTTCTTCCTTCTTCTATTTCTTAAGCTCCTAAACAATAGACTAGAGCAGGATGCACAGAATATTTATATTTATGCAAAGCTTTACCAATTGAAATGTTCTTACCTGAAGGTATCTTCCAAGTTGGCCAAAAATATAAGTGTATATTCTAGAATATTGGTTATATTGTTGATAAACTCATTAAGTTAATCTCTTTTTTGCACCATTGACTTAATTAACTGTGTCTAGGTGGGAAACCTATATTACACCTGATTTTAAATCACACTAAAGCTGAATTGCACTGTAAACATATATAACCTAGTTGTGGATGAGTTTGGCAAATCTTGTGCAGGTATTTTACTTAAGGAATGATGTAATTACTTTGATTTATATCCCAGAAGGAATAAATAAATTATTTGTAATATGAGCAATACATTTTAAAACAAAATTTGAGGATGTAATTATTATTGAAATGTTGTAATCAAATATAAATACTTGTATTATAATATTTCTATTGATTTAGGTTTATATATAAACAGCAATTTATATTGAGGGGTAGAACATCCCCAGTTTTGTTGTGAGACCATTTTCAATGTATTTTAAATTTGCATGCCATCATCTACTTGTTTTCTTTGAGTCTTTAGAAAAAGTTTTATATTAAAAAATAATTTGGAAGTTAGAAGTAGATTCATTCCTTTTTAAAATTTATTTTTTAAAAAACTATCTTTTATCATTTTACTTGCAAAATCCAGTTCCCACTCCCTCCCCTCCCCCAGCTCCCTTTATTTTTCTCCCCCATTTCACCTTCCATCCCACCCCCTCATCCACTCCTCAGAGAGGGTAAGACTTCCCATGGGGAGTCAACAAAGTCTAGC
>LOJH01058497.1:0-11399 GCA_001685095.1 Ellobius talpinus
ATATATATATATATATATATATATATATATATATATATATATATATATATTCTATTGTATGGCCATAAAACAGAATTAAAACAGAATTAAGAGATTACATCGTGGATATAAGAAACAACATTAGTGGAAGTTACAAGCACTATGCAAGACAAAGAAGCTGGCATCAAAAAGCTATTATTTGAGCCAACTTGTATAACATATTGGATCTATAGGAATAGAAAACAGCTAAGTTTTGATGTCAGAAGGTTCACCACAAAAGGTCATTTGGGAATCTTATGGTAAGATAGAAATGATCATATGCATACACACATATAAATACATACATATTATATATATGTGTGTGTTAATGTGTGTGTATACATGTGTGTGTGTTTATGTGTACATGTATATTCAGGTTCTCACAGAGGCCAGGAGAGGGTGTCAGATCTTCTAGAGTTACAGACATTTGGGACTGGTCTAATAGGTGCCGGGAACAGAACTCTAGTTCTTTGCAAGAACACGTGAAATCTTAAATACTGTATCATCTATCCATTTTTGTGTCTTAATTCTAAAAGTGTTAATGTAATTATATGCATAGACCCATAGAAGAAATTGCATATTTTAAAAGATGAATTATACTTTATCTAAATTGTGTACCAACAAATCTTTGAGTTTTCAGATTTTTTTCATGTTTTTCATTTATTGAAAATAGATTCTTTCCTCGTACAATATATCCTGATTACAATTTCCTGTCCCTCTGTTCCCCCAAGTTCATCCCCACCTGCCTTCCCCTCCAGATCAGCTCCCTTTCTGTCTTGCATTAGAAAATAACAGGCTTCTATGAGAGAACAGTATAATAAGACAAAGCAAAAACTATCATATTGAAGTTGGACATAGCAACCCAATGAGAGGAAAAGAGTCCCAAGAGCAGGCACAAGAATTAGATACCTACTTTTTCTCAGTCAGGAGTACCATAAAAATACTAAGCTAATATCTATAATATATATGCAGAAGACCTGGTGCAGACCAATGTAGGCCCTTTGCTTGCTGCTTCAGTCTCTGTGAGTTCATATAAACCTTGCTTAGTTCATTCAGAAAACCTTTTGTCCTTCATCCCCTCTGTCTCTTTCTGCCTCTTCTTCCTTGGGATTCTCTGAGCTCTGAGAGGAGGGATTTGATGGAGACCTCCCATTTAGATTCTCTGTATAGAGATGTTTGTTAAAATTTTACAGATAGAGCCATTAATATTTGATATTTACTTCAAGTTAACCCATTAGTTTGGAAAATAATATAAGGGTATAAGTAAAATTGTATTATCCACAATTGTTAACAATTAAAAATAAGTAGAGCTCAATATTTTATATACTCTACTCTTCTACATATTTGACACTATAAGAAATAACATTTTGAATATTAAATATTATATGTAATTGGAAAATATCAAACATACAAAAAGAATTCAGTCTCAAGTACTATTAAAGACAAAGAACCAAACTGTGCTTATTTTTCAGGAAGCTGTTATGTTGACATCATTGACAGTGGCTGGTTTGAAAGCGCTGAGGTTAAAAATTCTATTTTGGAATTTCATGAAATAGTAATCTTCTATTTAATGAAACATCATATTTTTCAGAGTGGTTGATTTCTAATGTGGTATGTAGAATTTCCCAGATTTATCTGCATACAGCATCTCTCTCACTCTCTTTCCTTTCTCTCTTTCTTTGCAAAAGACATTGAACAAATAATATTTCACAGAACATACTAAAATAAGTAGACTAGCATTCTATACTACTTTTTGAGATTAGCTATCCATATCAAGATTTATCCAACTATCAGTATATCCCAACTAATTCTGGGTGGCAAACACAGTATATTAGGGTAGTGCTAGCTGCTATGACACACTATTTCCAGAAGTAAAGTGATTTAAACCTATGAGCTAGTTCCTCTCATATATGTCTAAGACTAATTTTTAAGGCAGGTCAGTGTCTTTTTGCACTCCTTCAAGATCTGAGGTTTGTTACAGTTTGAATGTGGCACCTTCAAAATCTAGGTGTTACTAGTGTGACAGCTGTAAGAGACTGACTTTTAAAAGGCAAATAAGCTACAAGAGATTTCTTCTGGTCAGTGGAATTATGTGCCCTTATAAGAAAGTTTTGAAGAGGGCATTCATGACTCTTTCCTTCAGCCTTCTGCAGTGTGAGGGTACAGGGTCCCTTCCTTCAGAAGGTACACACTGTGAAGTCTATGCAACCCACCTTGGTCTGTACTCTATATACATCGCCTGTGGTTAGACATTCTGTCACAGCAGCATGAATGGGCTAAGACACATCTCTTTTTATCTTAGCCCTTTTGCATCTCCTATAGTTTCAGAAGTGTCTTAATCTACCCATGCTGAATAAAGGATAGAGGAGGCACACTGGCACCTTAATCACCTTTGTCTGGAAGCAATAGCCATCTCTTCAACTCTCCTCTAGATGTTGGAGCCCCCCTCTGTTCTTTTCTCAGTTTATATGGATACAGTGTTGGTCTGAGAAATGCAGTTATTGGCTAGGGAGCTGTGTCATCTGAAAAAAAATGCAGATATATATGAAAAGTCATCTATCTGTAGTCTGTGTCATGGTGCATCTGAGCATGGCACCGTGTAGATATGTAGAAAATTCAGTGTAGACAATTGATGTTTTCACAAGATATTATGATATAAATTATCTTAAGTGGAGCTGTGGTTCAATATCTTAAAAGGTATTACATAATTATATTACTCTGCTTTAGAAGCACACTGGAAGGGCCACACATTTTTTAACATAGAAAAGAAATTTCTGTATTGCCTAACCTGACATGGATTACAAGGAAGTTGCTTCTTAAGAGACCATGCCTCCTGCCTAGTACTGGTGGGTCATAGGAGGTGTGTCTTTTAGATTGTGGTTAGCACGTAGACTGTTTGTTAAGGAGATTTAAGCCCTTGATGTGAATGTAGAGGGTATGGGGAGCAGCACTGGTTGGGCACATAAAGAGACTGGATTAAAATCAGGTTACAAAAATGCTTTAAAGCTAAGAGTTCTTAAATGTAATTTTCCTGTTTGAGTGAAGTGGTGTCTGAAATTTTCTATCCTGACTTTATGTAATTCAGTTGGGTAGGTTTGCTCAAAATGGGTGTCTAGTGGTTACTTCTGATAGACATCTTGACAAGACCTAGTATACTCTAGAAGAAAATTCTATGGTCATAATCTGTGAGGAATCCCTACATTGTATTAACTGAGTTATAAAGACCCACACTAAATGTGGGTAGCACCATTTCATGTACCAGAGAACAAAGAGTAAACCACACTTGAATCAAAGAGGAAAGTAAATTATTTCCTTAAGTTGCATAGCTATTTTGTCACAGCGATAAGAGAGATGGCTAATAAACATGGGATGGCAGTTCACTTAAGATAGCACAGTCCCAAATGACTGATGTGGAAAGCTACCTGCCCTCTGCACTCTCACCAACTTGTTATAAATCCTTTAAGGGGAAACTCTGAGATGAAGTGATGGTGTTCCCAAGTCTATCACCAGTTTAAAGGCTGGAATACAGGATCATATGTTCTAGGATCACTTTATCTGTATTTGAGACACACCACTTGCTAATATGTTCATTTAGAAAAATTATTTAACTCACCAGAACCTCAGTTTTCTGGTTACAAAGTAGAATATCATGAAAACAAAGTGTAAGTAATAATATAAAGAGTGGACATCTTATAACTATGTATTTATGTATATATATATGCATAACATCATATATAACACTCCTATATACTCCTTCTTGCTCTTTTCCAAATATATCACCTTTTTCATCAACATATATATCCCTATATATTTATACATATATGTTGATTTACAGTCATACACACACAAACACACACATATATATGTTGATTAAAAAGGCAATAAATTTGAAAGAGAGCAAGGAGGAGTATATGGGAGTGCTTAGAGAGAGAAAAGAGAGGGAGGATTATGTAATTTTGTTATCTCAAAAAATAAAGGAAATAACAAACAATAAGTGTAGGAGGATAATTTTAAATGTTATTACCACATTGTGATCCCTGTGAGCTACACTAATGACTGCCTGAGCAAAATAAGTCCACTGGTACAAGAGTGGCATGAATATTATGGGTGTAATCAAATATCTTCTGATTGGATTTAAGGTATACTTCACAAGAAAGAACTGATACATGGTACTATTAACTTGACCCAAACCACGGCTGCCTAGGTCATATGCCACACAAAGAATATAATGCTATGATCCTGATAAATGGAGATAATATTAAACTCTTCTTTTACTCATACAGTAGTCTGTCTCTGGTTCTTCCTCAGAGAGGCTTCCTTTGGTAGTAGGTGATGATTAATAAAGAGACTCATAACTGGCCATGATGCAGAGAAAATGAGACTGTGGAATGCTCAGTTATAAATGAGTATCACATAGTATATTCTCTGTCCTATCCCAAGGCTCAGGGCTCACCATGGAAAGGGGGCAGAAAAAAAATGGCAAGAGCCAGAAGTAGTGAACATTGGCAGCAAAACAGTGTTTATTAGACATGACTGGCATTGCACATATGAACTCACAGGGGCTGTGACTGTGTGGACAAGACCACACCAGCAACAATCCCAGCACAGAGAGGGGACGAGGTCATGAAGTCCCACCCATAGCCAAGCAGCAACTGTAGGCTTCTGGAGGAGGGGAAATTGATTTTCCTCAGGGATGCAGCCCGAGAGGCTACCCATGCGCTATTAGACAATCTTACATTCATGTCCATGCAGACAGCAATAAGTGAGCTCAGTGTATGTTTAAGAAAAAAGCGCACAAAGTTGGGAGCTAAAAGCAGTAAGGCAATAGGGAAAAATTGGAGAAGAGGAAATGATGGCTGGATTTGGTTAGTATATATTATACGCATGAATGATTCATAAAAATACATAGAAATTGTATACATTGACTGGCACAATTATTTTTTATTACTGTTATTCTGTGCTACAGCACACTAACACACCAACAGTTTCTTCAACAAGCACACTCTCTAATCAAGATCAGATACTTTCATATTGGGAGCCCCTGTAGTTGGTCGTTTGCTCACAATTTTTGTCTTTTGTATTGTCTGACTCTATCATGCATTCATTTTTTTTCGCAACTGCTTGCTCTACCATTTTCTAACATGTTTCTGGCAGAACAGCTTCTTTACAGCTTATCCAGAAATGAAATTTTTTCTTCCCTGAAATTTTAAAATGTGAGATCGTTTTAAATGACCATTTTCAGCCCAGAGAATAGTAATTTCCTAAGATTTTCAGGGCAGCAAATGACTCTGGTCACTTAGCTAATGTCTTGAAATCTTGACTCTTTGAGACACTAAAAGATCGATGAAATAAAAAAGATAATAGGAACAAAATGTCCAGGAAATTGTCACTGAAATATCCATGTAAAACTTGAGGACAACTTCCCAGTTGCAGCTCCACAGTAAGTTGGCACAGTGTCCTAATTAGCTGAGACATTTGGTGTAGAAAGGCTAGAACGTGGAGCAGGTAATTCGCAATGGTAGGTGGTCATGATATTTTAAGTTGCTGGCCTGTCTGAGGTTCTATGAGCAGGCTCATAGGCAATGCGTGAAGAGAGTGATGTGCTATGAGATGGTCAGTCAATGTTAAGCCGAAACACCAAAAGCAGAACTTATCTGTTTTTACTTAGTTTCGTGCACATTTGCAAAGGATGTATAGGAATTTGACAAAAGCAAACAATTTAAACAGTATCACATGTTTTCTTTCATATGTTGTATCAGTAGTTTCTCTAGAATGAATATTTACACACACACACACACACAGAGAGAGGAGAGATTATTAAATCAGCTTATATTGAAACAGCAACAAGAGCTGTCTTGAACCTGAGAGGCAGAGAACTTGGTAGTTGGTTGGTCCTCGAGGCTGGGCGCCTCTACAATCAGAGAAACCCACAGTAGCTGTCTCTCACTGTAGAGGCCAAGAACTAGGTGGTTACTGCTATCAGAAGGTGCCAACCACATTTGGTGTGGGCCTTTCACATCAATGAAGATGTTCAAGATAACTAATCAGACGAGGTTTCCTACTCATGTGATTCTAATTTGCATCAAGTTGTCATTGAAACCAACTATCACATATGTGGAAACAAAAACAAGACAAAGGATGACCTGAAAGCAAAAGAGATTGTTAAGGATTGGGAAGGGACTCAGGGAAGAAGGTAGAGGAAAGGTTGACAGACATAATGAACACATGTGTGGAAACACCACAGCAAATTCTTCCCCAAATGGCAAGCATTCCTTTCATTTCTCCATTTCCAGTCCATATCACTTCACCCTTCCCCAAGTGAAATATTGCTACCAGCTACTTATTTTTTCCAGAGCTCATCTGTGCAAATAAGCAATATGTGCATGTTTGCAGCTCCTGTCTTATGCCTTAACATATCAATTTGATACTTCTTGTGGGAGGCTGCTTGTTTGTTCCCAGCTGCCCAGATTTGAAATAACCACAAAGAAACTATATTATTTAAGTCAACACTTGATCAATCACTTAAGCATATTGATATCTAGCTCTTATATCTTTGGTTAACGCATTTCTATTAATCTCTGTATTGCTACATGGCTGTGGCTTACCGGCAAGATTCTAGCTGGAAGCTCACATCTTTCCTTTCTGGCGGCTACATGGCATCTCTTGACTCTGCCTTCTTTTCCCCAGCATTCAGTTTAGTTTTCCCTGCCTAGCTCTCTTCTGCCCTGCTATAGGCCCAAAGCAGATTCTTTATTCATTAACCAATAAAAGCAACACATATACAGAAGGACTTCCCACACCAGATACTATTATTCTCATCTCTATTCTACATAGGAAGTAGTGGAGGGATTTAAATGTTACTCAGTAATACATAGTGGATAGATGGTATAGCCATGATGACTATGTTTTTGTCTATATCATGTATGTAATCATTTATATCTATAAGGACATATCATTGTGGATTTTATTAGTGCTTCTCTATTTGAATGTCAATTACATGAATCTATTCATATTTCCAATAATATTGTTATATTATGTAGTGAAAACACCATGTGACCTGTGCAATTGCATACTGCACAATGCAGAGATGTCTTTCACGTGTGTGATGATACTTTGAATTGAATTCTGGGAGTATTTCAACATGGCATCAGTGTTTGTTCATATTCATGTAGTTTTAAGTTGAACCCTCTTCCCATCTAGTATGCCCACTAAATACAGTACCTACTTTCAACAGTGTTAGAATGCCCAAACTCAAAACTGTCGAGGTCTTCCCCCATCTTCCTTGTTTAAATATAACATGATTGAATATATTTTTTCTTGTTGCTTTATGTCAATCAATTTCATAAAGGATAATAATTTTCCTGTTTAAACAATGGATTTATACATTCTTTAAAGATATGAAAGTCTATAAGCTGGGTTTAAAAGAAATACTTGGCAAATGTTATGCTAAAACAGATTGGTGGACATTGGCAGGAGAAATAGCTATATCATTTTGGGCTCTAGGAAGTGTTTGCCAGGCGTATTTGAAAATCAGCAGTCAGTGACACCTGGAAGCACTTGGGCAGTTTCCCTGCCCCTCCCCCAGAATGTGGTAGTTTTGCCTCACCACAAAATCAATATCATATTTCCATCCAGAGTCCTCCTGAATCTAAATCATGTGCACATAGAGCCTTAATTGTGGATGGAATGACAGATCACCAGGTGTTAAATCCTGGAAAATAGGTTTTTCACAAAGGACCATTAGAATATCATTCACTTTGTAAAAACAGATTCAAGTGTTACAGCTTGATGGTTCGTACTTTGAATCATTAAACTCAACACTAAGCAGAATGTCTACTACAAATGTCTGAAATAGACTTTGATTTATTTAAAAACATATTTGAAATCAAGTATTTATTTCACTTATTTATCTTAGTGAGTTGCATTCAACTAATTTGAATTTATCATACATATTTCTACAACCAGGCTATATGTCATATGCCCAGAATTCCCCTTTCCATTTTGTGGGGAAAATATTTGTGTGTGTTGCAGCTACAAAGACCCAGAACTTACCTGTACATATCTATTTATGAGATATGTTTCTGTTATTCTAATTGAGGAACATTTTGTTCTACTGGCAGTAAGACAATTATAGAAAAGACCGCTTTTATCTTATAAGTTCATTCTCTCCCTCAGCATAATCTATACATTTTTCTCTCAGCTTGGGTTTGTGGGACAGCAACCCTCTTGTTCAAGCAACAAATAAAGCCTATTGATGAAGCTCCTTGAACATCTCTTTACACTGTCTACTTATTTTAATCAATCAAATGACTAGATTAGATTAGCCAATTGCCATTTGACCAGTAATAGTCACCAACATAAGACTGACTAATTAATTTTATTGTGTACTAAAGAATGTCATAAGGAAAAAAATGTTTAATATGTGGAAACCTGTATCTTAGGTAAAATAAATTTTTTATAAATCTAATAACAGAGCCATTTTATTTTTATATTAAGTGAGAAAATATTAGCTTTGAAGTCTCAGAAAGATACATTATCATAGATAATTTATTCATTCAACAAACATTAGTGAGGACCAAGTAAGTTATTCTGTGTTGGACACTGAGGACACAAGGATGAATAATTCATGATTCTTGCCCACAAGTAAGCAGTAGACTCTTGAAAGAGATATATTGGTAAGGAAGCTATTCAAGTAGCACACAGTGAGTATAAGCAATGTATGTTGAATAGTGGGGGAAGTAAATTCTTCACGTCTGAGGAAATCAGGAGATGCACACAGAGAAGCTGACTGAGTTCTAGTAGGATTGAATGGCATGATGAGGCAGACCAAGTGGTTCACCATGCTGAGACCAGAAAATCAGAAGTCACTTCTACCCAGACCAACATGGAGAGTCAGGTCACATGACTACACTCTTAACTCTCAGGCTTTATTTCTAGATCTCAGGATTTCCAAAATATATGTGTATATGACTTCTGTCGAACCAAAGGTAGAGTAATAAATGAGTTCAATTTGTTTCTGTTCCATCATCTTGTTTTTTGAACAGAACATTTAGAATTTGGTCATCTGTAGAATTAATTCCAGGGAGAGTGAAGCCTGGTAACCAGCTTACTGGAAAAGTGGTCATTTTGGGGTCAGACTTGGCTGCAAGAAACAGAATGTATTCAGAAATCCCAGTGTTTTCATTGGTGGATTAAATTCTGATCAGAAAACTTAGATATCTAAGTCTAAGTCATATTTCATGTTTCCTTCCTTTGGCCTTGCCACTCCTACTGCACCTTTCATTTTCATCACTCCAGTCACGAAAAAGTTCACTGGCCTTTGTGCACAAAGGAAAGGCTAAATTAATGAAAAAGTTCGGTTCCCTAGTAAAGTAATAGAGACACCAAATCAAACTGAGACATATGGTAGGTAGACTTGGTATTAAAATTAGAATTCTTGACATTCTCTGTCATTAGATATGAGTTGCTGGCTTCCTTAGTATCTAGGGAAGGTGGGTAGTTTAAATTTATATAAAATTTTCAAGTAGAAAAGGTAAATTACAAAAGGGAGTTCATATTCCTAATTCTGCCTGGACTATTTTATATCTTGGGCATTACAAGAACAAAAAACTACTCTTAAGCTTGACATTCACCAAGCACTTCCTTAAACAAAATTCTTTATAAGAACCCAAGAAGAGCACCTCCACCTAAGATTATGTGAAATTAGTACTAAATGGTAGCCACTTTGAAAATTTTAAAATTAGGTTGCTATTAATTCTGATCCTTCAACCAGCCATATTCACTTGCTCAGTAGAGTATACACTCTACATAACGAAGACACACGTTTTCACCAGGAGTTAGTCCAGCCCATCTGTGTTAGTTCTTTGTAGTTGCTGGAGTAAAATGCATAAATGTTATATTGAACAATAAAGAATTTTCCCAATGAAAATTTATTTATTAAGCCCACACAAGGTAAGGACTGGCTCAGAAATGCCTGTCACATCCATGGATGATGATACACAATAGTCTCATCTCCTTCATCAGGACCATTTTACCATCTTTTCTCCTTTGCTAGGAGCACCTCAGACTTACACCCTTTTCTACAAAAAGTATTGAGAACGGTAGTTGTAGGTGTGTTCCAAAGTTGGAGTCTTCTCAGAAAGTGGAGGAGATTATTTTCTCTTAGATCTGAAGGTTAAATGTTTGAAACCAAGGTCTAAAATAATAGCGTTCCTTCCTCAACCTGCAAGAGATTCTAGTCATGTTTCTTCCTAGCTTCCTGTGTTGTCAGCTGTAATTGCAATCTCTGCCTCCAGCATCCTTGGAGTTCTGTCTGTATCTCTGCCCTCACATGTTGTCTTCTTAGAATGATACTCGTTCTGTTTGATTGAAGGCTAATTCTGCTCCAGTGTGATTTCAGTTAGGTTTAATTATATCTGAAATGAACACATTTCCAAACAAATTCATATTATGAAATCCTGAATTATGGAATTTCAGCAAACTTTGAGGACATAACTCAGTCAATAATATTATCATCTTATTTTTAGACATTTTCTCTTTGATGCCTTAAATATGTTTACTTAATCCTTTCTGGCTTTTGGTTTTTGTTTATGTTTTGATTTTGTTTTTTTTTTTTTCCTGCAAATGGTACTACTATACGCTGATTGAAAAGGAGAAAAGCAGCTCCCAGCTACTAGGAACTGAACAGCCATCGTAGTTTGGTTTGAATGTTGTTTAAATTGTTTAGCACTTACAAAAGCTTTGCTGTTTTGACAAATGTGAATGATTTCAAAAAACACCAGAGTCAGACTAGTTATTGTAAACTGTGAACAAAACAAATCAAGGTAAAATAAGACTACCTTATAGTGGCTGAATATAGGAAAAATGCAAATGTCTTCCAAACCGTGGTTGTGACCAATATTCCTCTTTCTTGACTAATGAGTGACAGATTTTCATTTTTAAACCAATTACAGATTTACCTTGTTCTAATCCTTCTTTCTTGTGGATGAGATTAGTTGTAATAAATAATTAAAATTCCCACTTCTTGGGGGCATTTAATACAAAGTAAAGTCCTGCTTCCTTGAATACTCGTCAAATCATATAACATGTCACTATATCATTTCCAGCACCCTGTCCCTGAGATGACCCAAGGTTCAACAGTAAGAATTTCTTCTAATGGCAATAAGCAAGCAAACAAACAAACAAAAACAAATAAAAAACCTGACTTGCTTAACTGTGAGCCTATTCCTGGTGGTGGCTGACTAGAGGACATTGACAGACATTTCAATAATACTTATGAGATAAAATGTAAAAACTGAATTAGGAAATATGACTTTTTTAGTTGGAATATGTAGTGATACGGGAGCGCAGGCCTGCTTTTCGTCCGGCCCAGCTCCCGCACA
>LOJH01058498.1:0-11399 GCA_001685095.1 Ellobius talpinus
CCTTTGGAAGAGTAGGCAATGCTCTTAACCACTGAGCCATCTCTCCAGCCCCTCTTTATTATTTTTTAAATGTGTGTAAGTATATGTGTGTGTTTATGCACATGAATGCACATTCTGGTGAAGGCCAGAAGAGTGTCAGAATCCTTGGAGCTGGGGTTACAGGCAGTGAGCCTGACTTGGTGCTGGGGTTATAGGCAGTGAGCCTGATTCGAGGTTGGGAAGTGTTCTTAATGACTGGGCCATCTCTCCAGCCTTTGAGATTACTTTTTACAGATAAAATTTGTCACAGTTCCTATTCAAACTTGGACATGGAGTTTTAATTTAATATACAGCTATGTTTTTCATATACTATATGAAGTAAAATGAGGGTTTAACAGGAACTATCCATTTCCGAACATCCTTTGCTAAGAAATCCATCCTTTCTCTGATTGTTTTCAGGTCTCATTCCTGAGCTCTGGGGTGGGGCCTAACAGGAAAACTCAGGGCAGGCATTCAAAGCATAAGCATTTTAAGGTGATAATGGCAGAGCCTTTAAGCACTGGGAGGAAGAATCTGAGAGTAGGCCCCTTGTGACCGCACAGGTTGCTCTTCTCTGAAGAAGTTGGCCTGGTTGACTTGTGCTAGCAGACATCACAGCAAATTCTGACGTAACGGTCTCTATGTGCCACTCCATTGTAAATACTTCATCTGCTATCTAGGTAACAATTTCTGTTCTTTTTTTTCCCATTCTAGAAGAAACTTTCATCTCCAAAATGGCACAATGTTAAAAAAAAAACAAAACTAACAAACAAAACCCATACAACTATTCAGCCAATAGAGCTTAAACCAACGTGGTACTGGCCCTCCCTCAAACACATCCTCCTAAGTCTCTGTCCCCCTGATCCTGATCCTCATAGATTAGGCTCTGTGGGGATGCACATTATGCCCACGGATTGGCTAGCTCTTGTGCCCCTCACCTCTAACTGCGCAGTATCATGTCCCGCCATCTACTTTCTGTGTAGCCTTGTGCAAGTTGTTACTCCCTCAGATTACACGCCCAATTTAAGCCATTTTTCCATGAGTTAAAGGAGGAAAATAGGGCAGAAGGTGGAGAATTAAATGACTTAAAAGTTTTATTTTTTATTTATTTTTACATTTTATGTGTATGAGTGTTTGCCTGCATGTATGTCTGTACCACATGTGTGCTTGGTGTTCAGAGGCCAGAAAAGGGCATTGGATTCCCTGGAAGTGGAGTTACAGACAGCTTTGAGCTTCTACGTATGTACTGAGAATTGAACCTGGGGCCTCGATAGGAGCAGTCAGTGCTCTTAACTGCTAAATTATCTCTTCAGCCCGCTACAGTTTTCTTTTTTGTTCCTTCTTCCCTCCCTTCTTTCTTCCCCCCTTTCTTTCTGATTCTGTGGTCAATGAAACAAAAACAAACCAACAACAGATGAGGGCAATAGTAGTTACTATTCCTGAATCTCCCAGCTTGTGCCAGGCATTGGGTAGAGAAGTTATCTTTGTTTCATCCAAATTCCCATAGCAACAAGGAAACAGCATATTGACCTCATCTTGTAGATGAGGAAGTGGAATCTGGGGGAGAGGGCAAAAAAAAAAAGAGGACACAGCAACGTGCTATAGCTAGTGAGTAGATTTGGGACCGAAATCATAGTGTATAACCCTAAATCAGTGCTCCACCAGCAAGTTATTCTGATGTTTTGTCTTTGATTTTCAGCACTTTCACACCTCTAGAACGGATTACATCGAAGCAAAGAATCTGTTCTCTAAAAACGCCACCAAAAGAAAACAATTATAAAATTGCAATCTTTAAAGTAAAGAACTGAAGGGCTAACACTTAGTGGGGCAAACATCCTTCTGCTCACCTGTGGCTTGCTGTACTTAACGCTAAATTTGATATTTAAATTTGATATTTATCTCAGGCCAAAGTGACTCATTTCTCTCAACCTCTGACTTCACTCCTGCTCAGCTCTATCATCCTGCCTGTCCCAGCCTTCTTTGGAACGACACACTTTATTCCCATTTACTGTCCTAGAGTAGGTGCTATCAGGCTAGTCTGAATGGCTGTGACACCTCTTTGTGGCTGGTCCTCCCTTCCTTTCTTGTGCCACCTGTACACAGAAGCACATTGTCAAATGCTCTGTGTATTTGGAGTATACACCATGATGCTGAAGAGATAACTGCCAGAGAGCTAGTGGTTTAAAAAGCACACAGTGCTGAACTCTGACTGAAAGCTTTCATTCCTGAAAAGTGAATATGAATGGGGGCGGGAGCACGTTGGGAGGGCCTGGCAGGATCTGAAGGGAGGAAACGAAGGTGGGTATAATCATAACACATTGTATACATATATCAAATACTCAAAGAACAACATCATTATAAAATAAAGTGGAGCACAAACATGAATCCTACAGAAAAAAGAAAAGCATCAAGCCAGGGTTTTTTGTTTGTTCATTTGTTTTTAATTTCCTTAGTCTGACCCTTCTCTTCTATTTGCTTCTAAACTAGTTATTCTTTGTGTGTGTGTGTGTGTGTGTGTGTTGTATTTTTTCTTTTTTAATTGACTGTAGTCATTCTTAAGCCACTGTTTCTGACACAAAAGCTCATGTGCAGCCCTTGGGACCAGTGGCTCAAAGTCGATCACAACAGTCCCACTCTCAATCCAGGCAGTGGCACACACCTTTAATCCCAGCTCTCAGGAGGCAGAGGCAGGCAGATCTCTGTGAGTTCGAGGCCAGCCTGGTCTACAAGAGCTACTGCCAGGAGAGGCTCCAAAGCTACACTGAGAAACCCTGTCTCAAAAAACCAAAACCAAACCAAAATAAAACAACAGCAACAGCAACAAAACAGTCCTACTCTAGAGTCTTCCTGACCAGAGAGGTGGAGCAAGTCCACTTGGACACCATGGCATATGTGTTTGGTCAGACTAGCTTTTGTTTCCTTCTGGGGCTCAACATGTAAATAGCTTAAGTTCAGTAAATATCTGCTGAATGCTTCTAAATAATTACAAGATTTGGGACACTGGAAGACAATCTAAATTACGTGTGCAATAATTGGATGCTTCCATATTTAAATTTTGCTATCGACTGATTTCTTAAAATGTAATTTTTGAGCTCTCTCAGGAACTGATTTTCTTTTCCATTTTAACTATTGATCTGCAGTAATACAATATTTCACACCAATTACATATTGTTCTTTTTATCTAAAACGCCAATCCCTTTAAGGTTTACCTTGTAGCATGACCAAAGACTGTCGAAGCCGACTGTTTTCCTTCCGGATGTTTGTTAGTTTCTCCTTCAGGTTTTTGATTTTGGTACAAAGTTCCTCCTTGGACAGTTCTGCTAGGGGGGTTTCATCATCGCTGGAGCTCTCGCCAGGCAGGAAAGCATTTCCTGAATATGGGTCTCTCTAAAAACAAGGCAGTTCCTTTAACAGCCGCCCCATGCTCTGTATGCCAAAGCTACTTAAACCCATGGATGCTCATTCCCACATGCAGTTTCTACAATGTGTGGCCCCAGCTTTGTCCTCTGCCCTCCAGAACTCAGGAAAGGATGGGAAAAAGGTTCATCATCATCTTCAAGTAGAAGCCAGGAGCCTGACTTTCTGCCTAACCAGTGGAAAAACCAGAAGATTATATAATGTGGGAGTCATAGCAAGGCCACAGTTCAAACTTGGGCTCCTTTGAGATGGTACCTGCCTTGCGCTAAGTACTTCAAAATCTGACTTATTTTCTTCATCTGGGTTAGTATGCCGGCATGGGGGCACAGTTTTCAATCCCAGGACTTTGGTGGTGGAGATGGGAGGTCAGCCTAAGATATGGAGTGAGCTCCAGGCCAGTTTGGGCTGAACAGAATAGAAACAACCTTGTCTTTTTTTTTTTTTTAGGAAACTTAACAAGCTGATCAAGCTGACAGCAAATTCTTGCTCTGTATACCAGATATAGATGATTAGGAACAGTTCAAAAAGATGCCACATATTGACGTATGGTAAGGACAGTAGTCACACAAGTACAGGGCGGCAGCTAACGTACGGGTGTGAGGGTCTCTTAGTGTGATGGTGACCATCTAATTCTCTAGATATAGTCATCTTGTAGAAACTCATGGAACTCATCAAAACTCAGTTTTGATATGTGTGTTTTTCCGTATGCATTTTAGACTTCTGTAAAATGTCCTTTTAAAGTCTCCAGTGAGTAAAAACCAGGATGGAGCTCAAAGGTGGGGCACTTGCTGAGCATGTGAATACCCTGGGGGTCATCTCCGGGACTACAAGGAAAAAGTCCAACAAGGTACATTTTTGTAGAACGTCTTGACTTTTTTCCAGTCTTAGAGTCTAAGTCGTTTACGTTTTTGCTTGCATCTTGCTTTGAGAATAGGTGTCATTAATGAATAGCAAAGAAGAGCAGACAAACTCTTTATGAGGAAAACAAAATCCTTTACTAAAACATGCCCTCGATGTAGAAGGAAAAATTCAGAGATGAAAGGCCATAAGTAAAAACACTGATTATCCTCCAGTGGAACTCTATTAAGTTAATGCAATTCCAATGAAAATTTAAGAATTGACTATAAGTTTGTAAGCACAACAGCCAAGAATATCAAAAGAGTTCTTAAAGATATCAGAAATTGAGACCTTCTCTCCAAATTCAAGGCGTTATTAAAAATTCAGAATAATTCAGTTTGGTGCTGATACAGAGACAGACAACCATACCAAGAAATAGGACAGAGTGGTTAAAAAAATAGATGTCTGAGCCTGAGAACGATGATGTATGACAGAGCGAGCTGGAAGTTCACCAGGGAAGTGAGATCTGCTCCACCAAGGATGCTGGAATGCTGGCTCATTTAGCCTTGTAAAAACAGGTAAAGTAATGGATTTCTGCCTCATTCTAAACACATATGCATGTACTACCACACACACACATACACACTGTCACACATACAAATACACTCACACGTATGTGCTTACATATGTGCACACATACACGCATACTCACACACTTGCACACACACACACTCCTACATGCAAATCCCTGAAGATGGATTAAGAATTTATACATCAGAAGCAAAATTCAAAAATTGTACAAGAAGTATGAACATATATAAATGCAAATATTTTAAACTTGGAGTGGGCATTTCTTAGATATAAAATCTCTGATCACAATATCAATAAAGGACTTCTATTCATAAGGCACACTAAATAAGAAAAAAAGACAGTAAGAACCAATGGAAAGTTAGTTATGATATCTACAGTGCTGTTAATCAAAACAGCAACTTACTGGAAAAATGGGCAAGTGATATGAAGGGAGCATTTTACAGAGTAGAAAATGCATATGGTTCATCAGTAGACACAGAGATATTCAATCTCATTGGTGAGCAGAGAAAAGGTCAAAATCACCATCAGTTATCATTTGGCCAAACCCAGTGAATCAGACAAATCTGAGCAGAGTAAGCATGGATCATTGAAATTCTCTATGTGTTGCTGTAGGAAGAGAACTTGACACACTACTTTGGGAAACATTATAATATCCTATGAAGTTTAAAGGTTATCGCCCCTGTGCTCTTGTAAATGAACCCCAGATCTGTGTGTGCATACAGGAAAACACATCCAAGACTTTCAACTGAAGCAAGATTAATAATGGTGAGAATCTGAAGACAATCCATGTCTACTGTCAGGACAGGGAACAGAGCATGTGTGTGGGACTCGGTGGGATTTACACAGCACTGACATATAAATCAGAGTCACAGAGAATCAATGTTAGAGAAGAACTAGTTCTAGACGTAAATGTACAATGTATCATTTGTATAGCTAAAAAGTAAGCAAGCCAGTGAGCACACACACCTGCCAGCTCCTTAGGAGGCTGAGGCAGGGGGATCACTTGACTCCAGTAAACAAGGCCACTCTAAACAACATAGTGAAACCCTCCTCCAAAGAGAGACAAAAGTGAGAAACTGAAATAAATAATACATTATTTAGAAGCTTGTACTATACATAATATGCAATCTACAATATGAAATAGATATTTACATATGACTCAATATTATATTCATGTGCTTTTTTTCACAGGAAGCAGGCTAGGGACACAGTTCAGCTGTGGAGTGGTTGCTTAGCACCTGCAAGGTTTAACCCCTTTGGTGGGGAGGGAGGGAACTGAATACATTGTAGGAAAGATTGACAGAGATAGTTTGGGGGGTATGTGAGAATAGTGGTTTTATTGGAGTTTATTTCTTTTTAAATACACATATGCATAGGAAAAGAAAGCATTTGTTCCCCAGTATCCCTGTCCAAACAGCAGGGGCCCTATCTTTGTGTGTATCAGAAGCTTTCTTCATGATAGAACCGTTTCATTTTCTATTCTCAGGTTCCTTTTTCCAAGCATATACTCTAGGCCAGTGGTTCTCAACCCGTGGGTCTTGGCCCCTTTAGGGGTCACCCAAGATCATTGGAAAACACAGATATTTACATTAGGATTCCTAGCAGTAGCAAAATTACAGTTATGGAATAGCAATGAACAAAATTTTAAGATTGGGGTCACCACAACATGAGGAGCTGTATTAAAGGGTTGTGGCATCAAGAAGGTTGAGAACCACAGCTCTAGGCAACTTGAGATTTGATCTTTGAAAATCTAGTACTAGGCTGGACACAGCAGGCATTATACCATCACTATTATTGTGGTAGGATGCGATAAGTTTTTCTTCCCCTGTAGCTCATTCCCATTCCTTCCTTCTCTCTAGTTTCCATTCAGTTTTTCTATTGGGAATGCCACAAAGCTAATTCTGTGATTTACTGTGTCAGAGAGAGAAAGAACAGATTCACCCAAATGAAAGCTTGTGTTTATCTTTTAGTTTTACAAAAAGATTCTGAGGTCTAATGTAAGACAATAATTGGAAATGTCTCAAATGGTGTGAGATTTAAAAAAAAACACTGGAACTACCAAGTTGGTATGTGTACACACATACATGTATGCATACAACACACATATATACATGCATATAAGTATACATATATGCATTCATGTATACATACACAAATATACACACATATATAAGAGCCAGTGTGTGTGTGTGTGTGTGTGTGTGTGTGTGTGTATACATCACTGGAAATTTCAGTGTTGAAGGCCATTTATAAAGACCAAAAATCAGATGTGTATAGTGTGAAGGTTTTAACAAACAAGCCTGAGAGTAGAAAAGAGGAAGGCGGTGGCACAGGGGAAGCTCATGCTATGAGATGTTCTGGTGCTTGGAGTGGGAGCCTGGAGAAACTAAGAAAAGGAATTTCAGAAAATCATAGTCAAATGCCTGCATTCCTCCTTTACTGGTTCGTTAGGCAGAATTTCAGGAGTGGGGACACAGGAGGTCAACATCCACCTGAGAGAACAACGATGGAGCAGCAGACTAGCTCCTTGCTTGTTATCAGTGCATTTTACAGTCTCCAAAGAGGATCCGGGTCACACATAACTTCAGGGCAGCATGTGGCCTCTCTGGGCCATAGATTAGAAACAGTCAAACTGATGCTTAGAGAAGAGGTTGAAAACGGGCATCTTGACTCTCCAGAACCAATGTAAAGCAGCGAGAAAATCCAGAAGATCCTCATGGCCTGGTCAGGGGTTAGGCAAGTGTTTGGGGGAACTGACAAAAGAGAGACTACACAAAGTGCCAGATCTTGTGGAAGGTAGCCATAGGTGCCAAGCTGCCAAAGTCTGGGGGTAGAGGCAACAGAATCCCCCAAAGGTCCTGGAAGGGTGGGCTCATCAGGAATACTGATGGATACCTAGGGACCAGTCAGGGACGTTAAGAACTTTGGTAGAAGAGGTATGTCCCTCCCTAAATGTTGAGATGATATGCAAGCCTTCCCCAAACCTGGATCAATTCTCAATGAAAACAGTGGAATGGAGGAGGGTAAGAATTTAGGGCTAATCAAAGCTTAGATTTTGAAGTGACTCAAATAGTGAAACAACAGCTCAAAAGGAATGCTTCATGGTGAAGGGAGAAGTCTAGGCTTTTTTGTTTGATTTGGGTTTGGTTTGGTCTTACCAAGCAGGAATAGAGAAAGCCCGATGAGAACAGTCATGGGAAAATGTAACCAAACTTTTGTATGATTTCTGTTATGTATATTCAATTCTCATAAACACATAAATATGTATTTCACAGAGCCAGAACCCCAAGGAAAAGTTGCCGGAGGAAGAGAGTGCTCACTGTGTCTAAGTAGCTATGCTCTCTCACTTCTTCATGGAAACAGGCATTGAGAAGGACACACAACTCTCAGCTGAAGACTTTATTTCCCAGACTCCCATGCTTCTCACTGTGGCTTCACCAAAGTTCCTACATGACCAGAAACATTACGTGCCATTGCTGGTTCATAAACTTAAAGGAATGAAAAGCTTCCTGCCTGGATTTCCTTTTCCTGAAAACATTAGCAGCTGTTAGACACAGACAAAGTTGTGAGCTGAGGAAGATGGATCAACGGTGTGAGAATCTTCAACACAGTGCAGCTTCCATGTAATGTTAAATGTCAAGATCGGAAAAACGTTCCACAATTCCCCAGGTCAACAGTGTAGACTTTCACTTTGGTTTGCTCAAGAGTCTTGCTCTGTGATCTCTGATGATGGTATCCAGCCCAATGAGATACTTCGGAGTCAAGGCATACCTTCAAGTATTTTATTTCATAAGGCCTTTTAGTAACTGTTATATATTGGAGAGAAAAGAGGCTAGCTACAGATGCAATAATAAAAGAAGAGGACTTTCAGGCCCAAGATCTTAGACCAACTAAGATCTCTGGTTGGAGTGAATTGCAATGGAAACAAACAGAATTATGCAGTCTGGAAAACTATTAAGATTTTGAGGACAGCAAAGTGCCAAAGACAGCACCATTCTGGCCCCAAGAACATGAGCCTATTTCAGTCCTGAGCAGTTTCAAGCCCGCACTATCAGATTACAATAAGATAGGTGATGAAAATCAGAAGTGTCAATATTAACACTGATACTGATAATATTAATACTGATAATGATAAGAAAGTATAAATGAAAAAAGGCCCATGCACTGCCCCTGACATGTTGACTGTGGGGCGAACCTTCAGAAAACCATCTTATGTGGCAATGAAATTTTATGAAAATACCTCTTTCATTCTACCAGACTGAAATTCTTGCTGGACCTCACAGCCAGAGTTAATAATATACCCTGAGACCAAAGACTAAAAAAGATTACAGAGTAAAGACTAAAGACCCTACTGTCTACTCAGCCTTAAAACAAAACAGAACAAAACAAAACTGTGTTTAAGAGAACAATGTAACAGTCAACCTTACTTGCCTTGGATTTCCCCACCTAACCTAATGCATAGCTGTCATCTTAAATTATCTACTCTTCCATGCCGCTGACCTGGAGTAATACATGTGTATCCCGAAGACAGCCAATACGGAGGTTGAAAGCAGCTTTCTAAAATCTACCATAAAGGTTGAAAGATTATGGATATTGGCTGATAAACAATATAGTACTGTTTGTTGTCTGGGTCAATTGGGATCAGTTAGAGCCAGTAACTTAATCCCTTGTAAAAATCTGTTGAAGATTCCCGTAAAGTACTCCATTTCTTATTTGTGAGGTGCTTTCTAAGATTCCTGTAAAGTACCCCATTTCTTATTTGTGAGATGCTTTCTATGCTGTTTAATAAAGATATGGCAAGCCCTTTATCAGGGACAGTCACACCACAGCACACAACAGACGTATACAGACAGTCACACACAGAGAACACAGGTGCCCAACTACAGGACAGACAGACAAGACAGCTTCAGGCTCAGACAACAGACAGACACAGGGAGCATGGAGCAGAGACTCCAAATCTGGATTTCCGCTTGGTTAAATGACTCGAAGAGGAAGTGCCTTTATTTCTTTTTTCAATGTGACACCAGTGCATTATTGGTGACTTGGAGTTAATCACACATGAGTTTAATCCATGCAATCTTATAACGTCTAGTCAAATGAACAGAAACAAACACACAATTCTAAGCCACAGGTCATCCTCCTATGCATTTCAAACAGAGATAACCGGCAAATCAATGGATTTTAGTGGTTCTAGCCCTAAAAACAAAAAACAAAGATGAATAACTATATAAGCTGATAGCAATGTGAATTTGTTTCTTGACAGAACATGTTTTACGAGTTATATGTATCTCATAATATTAAGTCATATAAACAATTTTTTGGAAAATGCAGTGCTTATTGAAAAATCAGAAGCAAATTAAGACTTAGATAATGCTATCCAAGTGCCACTAACTGCTATGAAGATAGCATTTTACAGTGCAAACTGTCTGGCAATATGAAGAATACTGAAAACCACTCCACATATGATAGCTACCTAGAGGACGGTGCCTTTAGACAGGAGGATAACAGAGCTGGTAAAAAGAAAAGTAGTCTGTCAGTGGGAATATCTTCAAATGGTAAGTAGAGAAGCAAAGTGCATAGCGGTGTGTGTGGTAAGCTATGTTTTATTGTAGGTAAGAAATACAGGGAGGCTGGAAAGCAATAGTGGGAGGGAGGGGGTATGAACAGAGTGGGTCAGAGATGGGAATACGAGGCAGACACCACTGTGCACTCTCAAAACATTTGTTATGAGAGTGCAATGTTTAAAAATTAACATGGAAATATAACATGCTATATGTATTACAAAACATGTACAAATGTGTGATTGTATGAAGACATATAAATCAAAATAGAGAATGACCATGTCAGTTAGTTGTCCAAAGCATAGGAAAGGAAAGGAATGGTGGGGTGGCCATGATCTAGGTTCTAAACAGAGAGCAAAGAGTATGTCTTAATGAAGAAACACACCAGTTTCCACAAAGCGTCCAATGAGGAAAAATATTTTCAGACATAGTTTGACGACCTTTTGTTGTATAGAACAGCAAACAGAATCTGAACAACGACATCTGGTCCTGGCTGAAATGAAGTAGGGAAAGTGCCTATTGACTATGCTTCTAACTCAAGCTTCACTTGAGAGAAGCTGTATTCTCTCAATTGAATAAAGAATAAGCACAAATTACTAGGAAAGGGGAGAAAGTACTGAGAAGCAATTGTAGGCATTGCAGACTATGCTTGAGCTAGATAAGAAGATTAAACCAAAGCAACAGAAAACCAACCTGTGCTTTATCCATGGCACTATTTGCGTTCTCTGAGTTTGCTGTCTCTGTCCGTTTCCTCTTTCTTTTCCTAAGAACTTGGTTATCGGTAATTTCATCTGTCTGCAAGATCTTCTGCATCTTCTCAGTTAGTCAGCGAAAGCTTTCTGAAACCGTTGAAGGCAGAGACTCCCATGTAGGTGCTGCTCTTCTGCATGAAGCTAGTGCTTCTCCTTAAAAATAAAAACACAAGGGACCCATTTTAGGGTTGGCAAGAGTCTTGACTCTAGAGGGGATCCCAGG
>LOJH01058499.1:326-11399 GCA_001685095.1 Ellobius talpinus
ATCCCTGATCTCTCCAAGACCTTTATCATGAAGGGGTGTTGGATTTTGTCAAAGACATTTTTGCATCTAATGAGATGATCATGTGTTTTTTTCTTTTAGTTTGTTTATATTGTGGATAACATTGACAGATTTTCATATGTTGAACCATATCTGCATTCTGGGATGAAGATCATGTTGATCATGGTGGATGATTTTTCTGATGTGTTTTTGGATTTGGTTTGCCAGTATTTTATTGTGTATTTTTGCATCAATGTTCATGAGGGAGATTGGCTTGTAATTCTCTTTCTTAGTTGCATATTTGTGTGGTTTGGGTGCCAGGGTAACTGTCACCTTGTAAAAAGAGTTTGGCAGTGTTCCTTCTGTTTCTATTGTGTGGAACAATTTGAGGAGTATTGGTATAGGCTCATCTTTGAAATTCTGGTGGAATTCTGCACTGAAATCATCTGGCTCTGGGCTTTTTTTGGTTGGGAGACTTTTGATGACTGCTTTTATTTCTTTGGGCTTATAGAGATCTATTTCAATTGTTTATCTGATCTTGATTTAATTTTGGTATGTGGTATCTATCTAGAAAATTGTTCATTTCCTTTGAATTTTCCAATTTTGGTTAGTACAGGTTTTTGATAATATAGGCACTTAATACTATGAACTTTCCTCTTAGCTCTGCTTTCAAAGTGTCCATAAATTTGGCTATGTTGTGTATCCATTTTTATTGAATTCTAGGAAGTTTTTAATATCTTGCTATTTCTTTCTTGACCCAGGGGTGATTCAGCTGAGAGTTGTTCAATTTCCATCAGTTTGTGGGGTTTCTGCAATTAGTGTTGTTGTTGAATTCTAACTTTAAGCCATGGTAATCTTATAAGATACAGGGGTTACTCCAATTTTTATGTATCTGTTGAGGTTTGCTTTGTGACCAAGTATGTGATCAATTCTAGAGACAGTTCCATGAGGTTCTGAGATGAAGGTATATTTTGTTGTGTTTCAGGGGAACGTTCTGTAGATGTCTGTTAAACCCTTTGAGTCACAACTTCTGTTAGTTCCTTTATTTCTCTGTTATGTTTCTGTCTGACAATCCTGTTCATTGGGGAGAGTGGGGGTGTTGAAGTCTCCCACTATTAGTGTGTGTGGGTTGATGTGTGATTTAAGCTTTAGTAATGTTTCTTTTACAAATGTTGGTGCCCTTGTTTTGGGGCCATAGATGTTTAAAATTAAGACTTCATCTTAATGGATTTTTCCTGTGATGAATATAAAATGTCCTTCTTCATCTCTTTTGATTGATTTTAGTTTGAAGTCTATTTTGTTAGATATTAGGATAGCTACACCAGCTTCTTTCTTAGGTCCATTTATGGAAAATCTTTTCCCAACCCTTTAATCTGAGGCAATGTCTGTCTTTGAAGTTGAGGTGTGTTTCTTGTAAGCAGTAGAAGAATGGGTCCTGTTTTTGTATCCATTCTGTTAGCCTGTGTCTTTTTATAGATAAATTGAGACTGTTGATATGAAGAGATATTAATGACCGATGATTGTTAATTCCTGTTATTTTTGGTTTTGTTGTTCTTGTTGGTATTGTATGTATGTTTCCCTTCTTTGGGGTTTGCTATTGTGTGGTTATCTATTGCCTGTGTTTTTGTGGGTGTAGCTAACTTCCTCCGGTTGGAGTTTTCCTTCTAGTACTTTTTGTAGGGCTGGGCTTGTAGATAGGTATTGTTTAAATATGATTTTGTCATGGAACATCTTTTTTTCTACATCTATGGTGATTGAAAACTTTGCTGTGTATAGTAGTCTGGGTTTGCATCTGTGGTCTCTTAGTGTCTGCAGCACATCTGTCCAGGACTTTCTGGCTTTCAGAGTTTCCATTGAGAAATCAGGTTTAATTCTGATATGTATGCCTTTATATGTTACTTGTTTTTTTTCCTTTGCAGCTCTTAATATTCTTTATTTCTTCTGTATGTTTAGTGTTTTGATTATTATGTGGCGAGGAGACTTTTTTTGGTTCAGTCTATATGATGTTCTGTAAGCTTCTTGTACTTTCATAGGTATGCCCTTCTTTAGGATGGGAAAGTTTTATTCTGTGATTTTGTTCAATATATTTTCTGTGCCTGTATCTGGATTTCGCCTTCTTCTATCCCTATTATTCTTAGATTTGGTCTTTTTATGGTGCCCCAGATTTCCTGGATATTTTGTGTTAAGAGTTTGTTGGATTTAACATTTTCTTTGACTGATGAATCTGTTTCCTCTATCGTACCTTCGACACCTCTCTTCCATCTCTCATAGTTTGTTGGATATGCTTGCATCTGTAGTTCTTGATTGTTTGCCCACATTTTCCATTCCCAGAATTCTCTTGGTTTGTGTTTTCTTTATTGTCTTTATTTCAGTTTTCATGTCTTGAGCCATTTCCTTCTCATTTGATTGTTTTTTTTTCTTGGCTTCCTTTGCTTCCTCAAAGGGATTTGTTGATTGCTTCCAATTTTTTGTTTGTCTGTTCCTCCACTACTTTAAGGGAATTTTTCATTTCTTCTTCAGGAGACTCTATCATCTTCATAAAATTATTTTTAAGGTGGTTTTCTTCTGCTTTGTCTGCATTGAGATATTCAAGTCTTGATGATGTTGAACCACTAGTTTTTGGTGGTGCCATTTTGCTCTTTATGTTTTTGAATGTGTTCTCACAGTACCATCTTCCCATTCCTTTCTTTCCAGTGGGTATAGGTGGGGTCTCTGCTTCAGGGTGTCCCTCTTCCTCCAGTTGGTGCAGTCGGGGCCTGTAGCTTAGGTTCCTCTTCCTCCAGGTGCAGGCAGTTCCAGGCCTCTGATGGACACTGATATGGCTCTGAGGCTCCTCCAGGTGTAGGCGGAGCCAAGGATCTGGTGTTTGCTGATGCCTTGGAGGATGATCCAAGGTGTGGGAAGGCTGCTCCCAGGTCCCTAAGTCTTTGCTGGGTGTGGGTAGGGCATGGAATGTGCAGAGGACCCAGACACTCACCTTCTCCAGGTGTCTTCAGGGTCAAGGTTCTGGTGGTCACAGATGCTGTGGGGGATGGTTCTGGGTTTGGGAGGCTTCTGCCAGTTTTTGGGGGCTTCGCTGAGTGGGGGTAAGGCATGAGATGTGCCTGCAGGGTCTAGGGCCTAGACATTAATGCCCTCCAGTCCAGAACCCAGATCCTCACCTCTCCAGTGTAGGCAGGGTCAAGGCTCTGGTGGTCTCAGATGCCATGGGAGCTGTTTGGGGGTGTGGGGAGGATGCTCCCTGGTCTCTGGGGCTTTTCTGGGTGGGGTTGGGGCATGGGATGTTCCTCTAAGAGCTAGGGCCTAGAGAGTAGGGCCCTCCAGCTGGGGACCCAGACACTTACCTCTCCAAGTGGGGGCAGGGCCAAGGCTCTGCTGGTTGCAAATGCTGTGGGGGGTGGTTCAGTGTGGGGGGAAGCTGCTCCCAGGTCTTGCCCCAGTTCTTCTTATGCTTTTGAAATCAGTTTGATGACCAGACTTTGGCATGTTGGAGGAGAGATTTGTGTCAAGTACACTGAGTGTCTTGTCTCTTTCTAAGGTTCTGAAAAGTACTTGGACTAAGAGCAGTGGCTGCATTGTTGCTTGTGATGTTTTATAGTGTACATATGGATTTTGAACTTGATTCCCTTCTCAGGTATGAAAGGCTGCAGAAAATATGCTCCATCGCCCTGGTTGGTAAATACACCAAACTCAGGGACTGCTATGCCTCTGTGTTCAAAGCATTGGAACACTCAGCCTTGGCCATCAATTACAAGTTGAATCTGATGGTGAGTTCCAGCCTGCTGTTCTAGCTATTTCTTTATTGATTTTTAGTTATTTGTATGTGTACCTATGTCTGTGTGTGGGTGTGCACATGTGAGTGCAAGTGTATGAGGGAGGCCAGAGGCATTGGATCTCCCTGAAGCTGGAGATGCAGGTGGTTCTATGCCACTTGATATGAGTGCTGGGAATCCAGTAGTGGGTGTTCTTAACTGCTGAACCATCTCTCCAGGCCTTTTCTAGATAGTTCCATCACTTCAGTATTTTGTATTCTGAAGAGGCAGATTGGACTGGATTGTGGCTCAGTGCTAGAGAGTTTACTTAGCATGATCAAGGCTCTGGGTTCCATCCCCAGCACTGCAAAACAAATAAACATAATTTACTGTTCTGTTGCTGTGAAGAAACACCATGGTTAAGGCAACTCTTTTTTTTAATTGGCAGCTTGCTTATAGGTTCAGAGGGTTAGTCCATTATCATGGCAGAAGTATGACAGTAGGCAGGCAGTCTTGGTGCTGGAGAAGTAGCTGTGAGCTCACATGTTATCCACAAGTAACAGGCAGAGAGAGGAACACTGGTCCTGGCAAAGACTTCTGAAATCTCAAAGACCCCCCCCACCAGTGACACATCTCCTCCAATAAGACCACACTTCCTAATCCTTCTCAAATAGTTCCATTAACTAGGGACTAACCCTTCAAACATATGTGCCTATGGGAGGCCATTCTTCAAATCATCACAGTTGGGGATATAGCTCAGTGCTGGAGTGCTTACTTAGTATGATCAAGTCCTTAGGTCCTTCTACAGCATGGCCAAACAAACACAATTTATAAATTTCCAAAGAGGCAGATTGTGATGAAGTGCTTCTAAGCCCAACTGCTGTGCGGAAAGTTGAATTGGAAGACATATAGGACTCAACATACAGCCATGTCTAAGATTTATGATAGCCAGAGAATACAAAGGAACATCGACAAGTGGACGAGTCCTATGGGGTAGAGTCTGGGGAAAGGCGAGTGCAAGCTTGCCAGAGGCCTTTCCAACATGGAGTTGCATAGATTCGGCTGGAAGTCCCCAGTGATGACCTGTGATAGCATGTGTAAAGTACTCTTTACTGGGAAGCTCAGTAGAGATTTAGTGGCCAGGCCATTTTCTTTTCTTTTTCCTCTCCCTCTTCTGTCTTTCTCTTTCCATCTCCCTCTCCTCTCCTTACACTTCATGGTACTAGGCTTCAACCTAGGACTTTGAGCATACGAGGCAAATTCTATATCACTAAGCTATATTCCTAACCTTCTTAATTTTATATTTTGAGAAAGAGCTTTGCTAATTTGGCCAGACTGACCCTGAATTCACTTGTACTTTATAAGATCTTCTGGGAAGAGTGAGGCCTCAAGAGCTACTACTGAGCTAGACTAGCTCTCAGTTATTGACTATCTGTTAGATAACTGTAGTATTTTACATGTTCCTTCAACCTGTTGGATTTTTGATGTTATTGTTTTGCTTTTTAGTACATAGACTCCATTGATCTGGAGCCAGTCATGAAAGCTGAGGAACCTGTGAAATTCCATGAAGCTTGGCAGAAGCTGTGCTTAGCCGAGTGAGTACCAGGAACTGTCCACATGAGGAGGACAATGTCATTGTGGTTTCTCTGTAATTATTTCCCTTGCCACAGTTGCTAAGTTTTGTGCATTTGGAGTCGTAGTTAGGAGTTCGGGTGGTCTTTGTAGGTGGTTGTGCAGCTTTCATGCAACATTGCATTCAGGTGACACGGGTATTAGAGGGAAAGAGTGCCGAGTTACTGAAAGATGCAGTGGTGCCTACTGCATATAGAAAATTAAGTATAAGCAGGACCTTTCTGATTTTCTTTTCCATGTGTTTACTAATTTATTTTTATTTTAATTAATTAATTAATTGCTGAAATAAGGCCTGTATAGCCCAGGCTGGCCTGGAAGCTGTATATCTTAGGGTGACCTTGAACTCTTGATCATCTTGTCTCCACTTCCTATGTTCAGGGGTTTATAGACATGCACTGTCAGGCCTTGTTTATGGGGTGCTGGGAATGGAATCCTAGGACTATGTGTTAGACAAGGTTTTTCGAGACAAGGTTTCTCTGTAGCTTCGGAGCCTGTCCTGGAACTAGCTCTAGTAGACCAAGCTGGCCTTGAACTCATGGAGATCCGCCTACCTCTGCCTCCCGAGTGCTGGGATTAAAGGCATACACCACCACCGCCCTAACAACTGAGTTGTATCCCCAACCCTTCACATGGTCTGGTTCTCCTGTCCCATCTCCTTTCTATAAGCAATTGAGAGAACCCTGGGGCAGCATTGTATCTTGAGGTTACCATGACCTTCCTGATTTTTCCCTTGAACTATTTTTTTCTTTTGGTTATTTGAGATAGGCTTTTTCTGTGTAGCTCTGGCTATCCTGGAACTTTCTCTGTAGACCAGACTGGTCTCAAAGCTACATAGCTCAAACCGTTGTTTTTTTAGTTTAAGTGTTTGCTCTAGCCAGGACATTTTCATTCACTGTTACTTAATTGAAATCATAGGCTGCTTTTAGCAGCTTAATTCTTTCTGATGATGTAAGATGCTGCAAGTTTTTATATAGTAGTTAGAACCCAGCTAGGTGTGATGGTACATATCTGTAATCCCAATGCTTGGGAGAATGAGATGGGAGGATTCAGATTTCAAGTCTAGTCTTGTCTATAGAGTGAGTTTGGGGCTGGTCAGCACTCCATGAGTCCCTGTCTCAAAAATTTAACAACAAAAGGACTTTAATCCATTTTTATTTTCATTCATTTTATGTTTCTCTTTCTTTCTCCCTTTCTGCCAGCCCTCAGAAATTCTTTTTTGTTTGTTTTGTTTTTGAGACAGTGTTTCTCTGTATGTAGCCCAGGCTGTTCTGGAACTCATTCTGTAGACTAGGCTGCCTTGAACTCACAGAGATCTGTTTGCCTCTGCCTCCTGAGTGCTGGGATTAAAGGCGCATGCCACCATTGCCTGACTAATTCTTTTATTTTATATTCTTTTATTTATTTGTTTTTGCCTTTTGAGACAGATCTCATTATATAGTCCAGACTGGCCTAGAACTCTGAATCCTCCTGCCTCAGCCTCTGGAGTGCTGGGATTATAAGTATATTTCATCACACACAGTTCTCATTGCAGTCTTTGTTTTTGTTTTTAGTTTATTGGTGCAGACTCTTGCTGTTTAGCCATAGTCAGCTAGCCTGGAACTTGTAGCAATCCTCCTGCTTTTGCCTTTTGAGTGTTGGGTTAATAGGCATGTACTACAATGACTGGCTGTCTGCATTTTTTATTGAGTAGAATTTCTCAGTTACTGTAGTCAGAAGCCACCAATACCTATCAGAAAGTATATATTAAAGTCAGTTGCAAGAAACTGTCCCCATATGTCCCCATAAAGTTGAGCTTCAAAGATGTTTAATTATGTAACTTATTCTGAAAATAGACCTCAGACATTCACTAGTGATTATGCCAAGCATTGAGTTTGGGAACATTGATCATAGCTGATAAAAACACAAGTTTTAAAAATAAAAGTAATATGGGATGGTGAGATGGCTTAGTAGGTAAAAGTTGTCGCCAAGCCTGACAACTTGAGTTTTATACTTGGCACCCACATAGCAGAATGAGAGAGCCAACTGTTACAAGATGTCCTCTGACCTTTGCATACTCTCACTGTGCTGTGTACTTGCCACATGGACCTACAGACACACTCACTCACACAGAATAATTAATTAATTAAAAGTATTGTTAAAATGGTGACTGGTCAACTTTATTTTCATCTTGTGTTAATTTCAGTGGCATTCTTGTGCCTGGAGGCTTTGGACTTCGAGGAACGGTGGGAAAACTTCAGGCAATTTCTTGGGCAAGGACAAAGAAGATTCCATTTCTGGGTAAAACTTTTTGTTTATTGAGCCTATGAGTTTTATGTATTTTTTTTTCAGTGCTAGTAATTGAACCTAGGGCTTTAAGGATACATGCAAGGCAACTCTGCCATTGAGGTATACTTCCAGCCCTTATTCAGGTTTTTGACATAAGGTAGGTGTCATACATTAGTTGGGGAAACATGTAATAAGGTTTGTTCTTGTGAAGGTGTGAACTTACTTTTGAAAGTCAGGCACCAAATCATTTGCTACAGGGCTTATTAAACTGAATGTGGCTCCTAGCTTGCTTTTGTAAACCAAGTTTTATTGGAACACAACCACCCAGTTTGTTTTACATGTTTCTCATGGCTGCATAGTTGAAGATTCAATGACTTGTAAAGCCTAGAATTATTACTTAGAGTTTATAGGAAACATTTGTCTCTGAGTAGCAAGAAGCTGGTACTTGTCCCTGTATTCTTCTTACCAGTCCTCTTAGCACTTTCAGCAAAAAGCTATTCCCCAGAACTCTGTAGTAACTTGTTTGAAAAAGTGCCAGGTGTGGGGCACATGCCTTTAATCCCAGTACTCAGGAGACAGAGGCAGGCGGATCTCTGTGAGTTTGATTGAGGCCAGCCTGCTCTACAGAGTGAGTTCCAGGACAGCCAGAGCTAGAGAAACCTTGTCCTGAAAAAAGAAACAAACGAGTGAACACACAACAACAAAAAGCAAAAAAAAAGTGCTTCCGTTGAAACTTTGTGTGTATATGTGAGGTAATGAGGATCAAACCCAGGACCTCGTGTGTGCTAAATAAGCACTCTTCTTCTGTGCTACATCCACAGCTCTAAGTTGAAACTTACATTCATTTTAGAGAATACAGAAAGATCAGTCAGTGCCACAGCAGTAGCTCTGTTAAAAGTTGCTTATACCATGTCTTTTTTCTTTCTTAAAAGAGGTGAGGTCTTACCGTCTTACTGTGTTTGTCTAGGCTAATCTTGAATCTCTTGGTTCAAGCTATCCTCCTGTCTCAGCATCCCAAATACTGGGCATATATCACTATACCTTCAGAGGCAGGCCTTTTGAATGCTCTTGTTTAATTTGTAAAGCCAGATTTAGTGGGAGCTGGATGTGCTAAAGGCAGCTCTGCGTCTGGAGATTCAGGTAGGAGGTGCATGGAGGCCCAGCTGCCCACTGTGTTTTAGGTATTCTGGTGGCTTTATGAGCTGAAAGGAAGGTTTGCTGTCTTTTACTATCAGCCGAATGTTAGATGTTAGTTTTTTCTACTACCTGCTCTTTTTCTGGATACTCCAGAATTTTGGGACCTCTTTCCCAATAAAAACCCAGGATATTTCCTTTGCTTTATTCTGACCTAAGCTCATTTGGACCATTGTTTGTTTTTTTGTGTTTTTTTTTTGCTTTTTAAGATGGGGTGTTAAGGCTGGGGAGATGGCTCAGTGGGCAACAGACATCCTGATTTGATCCCCAACACTCACATTAAAATCTTGATATGACTGTACATGCATAAAACCTTAACACTGTGTGTGGGGGTAGGGAGAAAGGGTTGCTGGGGCAAGCTAGCCTAGATGAATTGGCAAGCTCCAGCATCACCGAGAGACCCTGTATCAAGGGAATGAGGTAGAGATTGATAATTCAGAACTCTTGACTTATTTCTCTGGCCTCTGTACTTGGGTACACATTATCACCCCACATGTGTATATATGTCATGTACACACAAACAAAAAGAGCATGTGTATTAGTTACTTTTTCATTGCTATGATAAAACATCATGGCCAAGCAACTTACAGAAGGAAGGGTTTATTTGGTGCTTACAGTTCCAGAGGGAGAGGAGTACATGACCATCATGGTAGGGAGCAGGGCAGCAGGCAGGTAGGCATGGCTCTGGAGCAGTAGTTGAGAGCTCATATTTTGATCTGTAAGCAGGAAGCAAAGAGAGCTAACTCAAAATGGCAACTCTTTTGAAACCTCAGGGCCTGCCTGAGGTAATATTTCTTCCAGCAAGGCCAGATCTCCTAGTTATCCCCCAAACATCCTCCAACTGGAGACCAAATATTCAAACTTATGAGCCTATGGGCCATTCTCATTCAAACTATCACAGGATGTTTTAATACAGGATTTTTTATGTAGCTCAGGCTGGCCTCAAAGTTGCTGTAGAGCCAAGGATGTCCTTGAACTCTTGATCCTCCTATCTTCACTTCCCTAATGCTAGGATTCCAGATAGGCACTAGTTTATGCTTTAGTGTGGAATGGAACCTGGGGTTTTGAGCAGGTTAGGCAAGCACTCAATCAACTGAGCTACAGCTCTGCCCTTGACTATTTGTTTTTTTTAATCTCTCTGTAAAGTCAGTTTCCATTTAAACTTGGTTAAAGCTTCTGATGTGATTTTCATTGTATAGAATGTTCGCAAGTTGTTCTCAAGTCTCTCCTCTCATGTGTGCTCTTTATTCCTTTTTATTTTTGTACAATTAAAGGCATGTAAGACAAAATGACCAATAAGTACCCTGTTTTGTTTATCTGCATTATGCCTGTGCACCACATGGGTACCTGGTAGTCGTTGAGGTCAGAAGAAGGCATCAGATTCCCTAGAACTAGATCTCCAGGGGTTTGTTAGCTGCCATGTGGGTGCTGGAAATCGAAACTGGCTCTTCTGGAAGAAAACAAGTTCTCTCTCTCTCTTTCTCTCTCTCTCTCTCTCTGTTTTCTGAGACAGGGTTTGTCTGTGCTACTGAGCCATCTCTCCAGCCTCAAGTGCTCCTGTTTTATACAGTACATGCTATATCTGGTCTGTCAATAAATATAAGCAATGAATAAAGTGGCCAGTGAAATTCTTTTCACATTTCTGCTGTTTTAATTTACTTTTTCAAGCTTTGTACATGTATATAGTGTATGTTGAACCTATTTTCTCTCATTTCCCCATCCTCAAGTGAGCCTTGAACTTGTGTAGCCGGGGCTGGCTTTGAACTCCCAATCTTCCTCCCTATACCTCCTATGTGCTAGGATTCCAGATATGTATCTTTGCTTCACAACATCGTGTCTCTTTATGTACTAGCCATGTGGAACTTTCTGAAGTTCCTTGAGCTCTAAACCATTTCCTGTGTATCCCTTTAACTCTGGCATGTTGGTGCATTGATGACTTCTCCCCTTGCATCTCCTGGATCACATGCCAATGTAACAGCATCTGGAATGCTCCTTGCTGTCTGTTTATAGGAGGGAGTTGGGCTGCAGTGAGTGTGGAGATAGGTTCAAAAGCATCTCTATGGCAACAGGCCTGCAGTGACCCAGGCCTTTGCATTCCACTTACCTTTTTAAATTTTTTTTTCTTAAAAATTTCCACCTCCTCCCCTTCTCCCATTTCTCTCCCCTCCCCCCCACTCCTCCTCCCCCTCCCTCTCCAGCCCTAAGAGCAGTCAGGGTTCCCTGCCCTGTGGGA
>LOJH01058500.1:0-11399 GCA_001685095.1 Ellobius talpinus
TGGTCCTCCTGTCTGTTCTTATGCCAGTATCAGGCTGTTTTCAGTACTGTAGCTTCGTTTTTTAAAGAAATTTTATTTATTCATATTTTAATGATGAGTACATCATTAAATGTCATACAATGTTAGAAGAGGGCATCGGATACGAGCCACTATGTAGTCGCTGGGAATTGAACTCTAGACCTATGGAAGAGCAGCCAGTATTCTTTCCCCTGGGCCATCTCTTCAGCCCCATCTCTTCAGCCCCGAGGTGGTTTTCTGTTATAATATGGCTCTCTCACCCGGCTGCCCTCCCAGCCCTTAACTTCCAGTGCTCCCGTGTGTCTGTATTTCAGAAGTTCCAGTGTGAGCTAAGCACCAAGTGGGTGTTGAATACAGTGAGTACCGGGGCCCACGTGCTGCTGGGGAAGACCTGCAGAACCACGTGCTGCTGGGGAAGACCTACAGAACCACGTGCTGCTGGGGAAGACCTACAGAACCACATGCTGGGCCTCCGCATCGCCAGCTCCAAGCTCTTTTGTAGGGCACTGGCCATGTTGCAGGTGGGAGCGTGACAGGAGACCCCCAAACCTAGACTGCCGTAGAAGGTGTTGTTTTGCAATGTTGGGGAGGGGTGTAGGGTTAAGTGCTAGGTTTTCACGGGCGTGTCTTTCTCTGCATATCATCCTGTCTTCATTGCATGCACACAAAGGTTCATGAGTGTGAAATGTAACTTCCAGTCAGCAGTCTTTAGGTTTCAAGGATGCAATAGAAGCCCAACTTGTAGCCGGGGTGGTGGTGGCGCACGCCTTTAATCCCAGCACTCAGGAGGCAGAGACAAGCGGGTGTCTGTGAGTTCGAGGCCAGCCTGGTCTACAAGAGCTAGTTCCAGGACAGTTCATGTAACTGAATAGTTCTAAGACAGTAACGCCGGTGGGAAGGAGTCTTTCTGTTCCTCGTGACACTGCCAGGGTCTAGTGGAGGGCTCTTGTTGGCTTGTCTTGGGTCATGTGCACAACTTTGAACCAATCACTGCCCTCCAGGGAGAAAAGGCGCCTGCTCATCTGCTTTGTGTGTACTTTCAAGAATCTGGTGGGGCAGGATGGCTTGATTATATCTACAGTCTCAGAATGGAGACAAACAGTTATCCAGGAAAAGAAAGGGGCTAATGCCCAAATGGAGAGAGAATGGATTCTGGGCAGAGAGCATGATGGACGGCCTTGAAGGTTGCTATCCTTTATCATCAGTCTACGTTGGATCACAGTGGTAAATCTTACCAACTTCCCATTTATTAACTCCTTTAACTCAGTTTTCCTTTACACCTTGTGATTATGGGATTGCCAGGAGAGACAAACTCTCCACAGTGTCTTCAGCCAGTCTTCAGGATCCTAGCTGTCCTGCCCCCCTTCTCTGATTGCTTTCTTCTGTGACACTATTCTCAATTCTCCTTGCCCTCTACCCCAACACTGACCTTCCTACTACTCCCACAGCGGTTCTCTGGACAGTCCAAGGCTCGCTGCATTGAGAGCCTCCTCTAAGCAATCCATTTTCTTCAACCACTGTCAGATGATGTCTGGGCTGCTCCCATCTCCCACCACATCCAGGTTGCCCATGAGAACGAAAAGGTATCCTTTTTTTCCCCCTTGCTGGCCGTTCCACAAACACTTTCTGAGGCTCTTAAACATCTTAGAAACTTGGTGTGACACTAGATTTACAAAGCTCAGAGATCTGTGCCACGTGGAGCTCCCATTTGGAGGGGTAGATGGATGGGGTGGGGTGAGGAGGCATGACAGTGGCAGAAACTACAGAGGCAAAAAAGATACCAACAAAACAGTTTCTGTTCTGCCTTGGAGGGGCATCAAGAAGGACTCAGAGAAGGGTCTTGGCACAGGAATTTTCTGCTTAAATGAAGGTTTTTCTCTGCTTTTGACCCCACTTCCTATTTTTTTTTCGAGACAGGGCTTCTCTGTAGCTTTGGAGCCTGTCCTGGCACTCGCTCTGTAGACCAGGCTGGCCTCGAACTCAGAGATCCATCTGCTTCTGCCTCCTGAGTGCTGGGATTAAAGGCATGTAAAGGCATGTGCCACCACCGATCGACCACCTTCCTATTCTTTCACCCAACCTAACTCCTGTGCCCAATTCTTTGTCTCCTCCAGGATTCTTTCTCAAATGACCTTACCTTTTCTCCAGCTCTCCCTGCCCCTTCCCACAGGTGATCCCTGCAGCCTTGCTTAGCCTTTTACAACGCTGCTCCAAGCTGGCTGCAGCTCCTTCCGTCTGCGAGGTTATCAGGAGCGCCCTTTCTGAGCCGGGTCAGGAGCGCACCACCCGAGCCCTTGGGGACCCAACAGCCTATAGTGCAGTAAATTGATGTTTCTGGGACCGTGAAGGGGCAGAGCCTCGGTCCAGTCCCTCGAAGACTTGTGCCAGCGATACACGTGGTGGTGGGACAAACCCAATTTCTGGGGGTGGGGGTGGGGCATTAACAGCCCGGGATTGAGGAAGAGTCACTGGCATCTTCTGATCTCAGAAATAAAATTGATTGTCTTGTTTTGGAACCTAACCTTGCCAAAAGTCAATTATCAGACTCAGTACATACAAACAAGGAAATGGCGGCATCAGGTAATTCCGGGCAAGGAAAAGCTGTTTCAGATATTATCTGCTAGAGAAAGACAATTCCTATGAGACAAGAGCCTTCTGACTAGAATGAATGCCATACCCCCTTAGAGACCAGAGAGCAGAGGGTTTTGACAGCACCCTCTCCCTGTGTTTGCAAGAAAGAGCAAAGGAACTCTGGCTGTGCTGGGGACCCTTTGGTGGTGGGATCCTACAAACACTAGAAACTTCTCTGCACAGTTTTAGACTTCAGCAATCATGGTTTTGATAAATCAAAGACACCTGACTCATACCAGGTGCAGTCTTTAGTACCTGCAGCCAAGGCTCTTACTGAAGAGATCTGCCTCCCCCTTGTGGCAGAGAAATAGCCAATTAAGAGATCTCTCCCCCCCCGCCTCCCCTTTGGAGAGAATTATTTTGGGATATTACTGGGGAAGTCAAGAATCAGGGAAACTTTTGGAACAAATAAGATTAAAGTGAGGCAAATAAAACTTGAGAATGTTTTGAAGGCTTACAGTGTTACGTTGCTAGGGTTCAGCCTTGTCTTGGGTTCAGGTCCTGAGGCGGGGAAGGGACATTGGCCAAGTGAGAGTCTGTTTCCACAGGTGCCTTGCCCTGAGGAAGCCCGTAGAACATGGAGTCTTATGCTGATCCGAGACTAGGCTGCACAGCTCCCAGCGTGTGGAGTGAACAACAGAGAGTTGGGTCCTTCTTAGGGAATTCTGGGCTCTAGGCAGAGCTAAAGCAGCTCGAAGATAGGCTAGAACTGAGTAAGGCATGGTGGTGCATTATGTCATCCCTTCATCTGAGAGGGGCAGTAGGAGATTGTGAATTGGAGGCTTCATATCAAGACTCAATCTCTCTCTCTCTCTGTCTCTCTCTGTCTCTCTCTGTCTCTCTCTCTCCCCCAAAGAATTATCCAGAGAAGGATGGGCTACAACTTGTCTCCAAATAACTAGCACTCTTTGGAGAAAGCAAACATCTGAGGAGGAAAACAACCAGAGAAGGCAGCAGTGATCCCAAAATGTTGAAAGAAAGCTGACCACTGGATTGAAGAAGAGAAAAGCAAATGATCTCTTGGGTATCCATTTGCTGATTCAAAGCCAAGAGGATTTGGCTTAGGTGGCAGTTGGATACTGACTGTACACAAAGTCTAATATATTAAAAATGGAACTCCATTCTTCCAGGTCAGCTAGCTGTTATTTTCACAACGTAGGTGGTGCTGGGTTTAGGCAGCCTTGTATAGGTCTTGAATATGTTAAAGAGTCTGTAAGGTCAAAGAAGGGAATTTGAACCAGGTAGGGGATGAAAGTACCAACCTGGTTCCATATATGGGCTCATAAACACAGCAAAATGCCCAATATTCTATCTAAATTCAAGGCAGATTAGATCCTGGATCTAATCCCAGATCCACTTTGGATTAAACACACATATTAGATCCTAGTGTTGTGAGGACAGACATAGTGTATGGAATCTATATGGTAAAGCATGCCCTTCATGGGAAAGGGAAGAACTGGGTCTCTTTTTTAGTTGGTGGCTGAGGGTTACAGAGTGAGAGAAAGACACAGGAAGATGAGTTCTGGTTTATAGGGTCCCCAAACTCCAGAATGATGGGACATATTAAAGACAAACAGGCAGAAGAGCTTCTAGCACCTAAAGCTGGAAAAATTGAGCAACAAAATGAATAACAATAGTATTGAGCCATAATACAAAGTACAAAAGAAATATACACACATCCATACCAATAAATATAAATGGACAAATAGAATATGGTGAGAGGGAGACACATCTTTCTTACTCGTGAATTTCAAATATTTTGTGTTGTGTTATAGTATTCCTCCAGGAGACGGAACTTAATCATGCCAGCTCCCGTACCTCCAATACAAGTTAGATTTATAGATTTTCCCCTTCCAGTAGCAAAGTATGAACAAAAGAAAATAATAACTTCAAGTAGAGAAATGTGGCATGCACTACCCTAAAAAGTACTTGGGACTAGTACCACAAGTTAATAACATGTCCCTCTTGGCGTGCTGGAATAAGAAGGACATGCCGCACCTGTGTATTCTCCATTTCCACCCCACCCCACCAACATAATCTCAGTCTAAGCATACAGGGAACATCACAGAGACACAAATTTAGGGCTATTCTATTATTGGCACAGTGGTTGAGCGCTGGTGGAACCCTCAGAGGACTCTGGTTTTGGTCTCCAGCAGCATGGTACTATGGGTTGGATCCTGAGTATTGGTGGGAAAACATGACATCCAAGTGAAGGCTGAGGTTCAGTTAATAGTAAATATACCAGTGTTTTTATTTTATTTTTTGAGATAGGATTTATGTAGCTCAAGTTTGCTTTGAATTTGCAGTGTAGCTAAGAATAACCTTAGATTCTGGATCCTCCTGCCTCCACCTTCCAGGTTTATCTCATGGCGTTGACAAATGTACTAAAGTTTTATAAGATATTTAGAGTGGGGCTGGGGTCGGGCAGTGTTGGCACACGCCTTTAATCCCAGCACCCAAGAGGTAGAGGCAGTCGGATCTCTTTGAGTTCAAAGTCAGCCCGGTCTACAGAGCGAGTTCCAGGACAGCCAGAACTGTTACACAGAGGAACCCTGTCCCAAATAGCAACAACAAAAACTAAAGCAAGCAAGCAAACAAAAGAGTAAGATTGGAGAGATGGTTCAGTGGTTAAAATCACCGGCTGCTCTTGCAGAGGACCTGGGTTGAGTCCCAGCATACACATGGTGGCTCACAACTGTCTGTAACTCCAGTTCCAGGAGATCTGATGTCCTCTTCTGACTCTCTTGGGCACACATGTGGTACACAGACATATATGGAGGCAAAATATCCATATACATAAAATAAATTTTAAAAAAGGTGTCAAGGATAGAGGAGCAAGGGTAAATGGAGTTTATTATACATTTATTACAGCTTTTGGGATTACTCCAAAATAAAAAGTAGAATTCCTGCCAGGCAGTGGTGATGCATGATTTAATCCCAGCACTCGGATGCAGAGGCAGGAGGATCCCTGAGTTCAAAGCCAGCCTGGTCTACAGAGAGTTTTAGGGTGTGTGGGGCTATACAAAACAAACAAACAGCCAAAGTCCTGACTATAATAGCATGTTATGAGTGGGAAAAGCTAAATGAGTTTAAATGATCTAAGAACCCTGAATTATGCATAAGAGAATAAATGTTTGATTGATTTAACACTCTGATCAGTGTGTATCGCACACTGTAAAAGATACCCAGGGCTGGTGAGATGACTCAGCAGGTAAAGGCCCTATCTTCCAAGCCTGGTGACCTGAGCTTGATTCTCAGAGGGGAGAGTGCAGGGATGAAGAGCTGGCTCTGTGGTTAAGAGCACTTCTTGTTCTTGCAGAGGACCTAGGTTCAGTTCCCAGCGCCCACAGGCAGCTCACAGCCACATCTCTAACTCCAGTTCCAAGAAATTTGGTGCCCCTTTCTGACCTCCTTGGGCACCAGGCACACATGTGGTACAGACACATACAGGCAGACAAAACACGTAAAAAGAACTAATCTGAAAAATATATATTTGAAAAGAAGGAGAGAGTTGACTTTATCAAGTCGCTCCCTGACCCCTCCGTATGTAGGAGTCAAGCCACAGTCAAGTATTCACGCACACACACACACACACACACACACACCCCTCTCTCTCTCTCACACACACACACACATACACACACATACACACACATTAAACAGACAAACAAGTGATAAATGTGATTTGTAAAAAGGCATTCACTAGGGGTAGCTTAGTAGTTGGGTCCTTGGCCAGCATATATGAGTCCCTGGTCTGAAACTCTCAGCACTGGAGGAAAAGATATTTACTAAAGGCGTATAAAGGTTTCCTATGCTGCTACCTATTCCTTTAGCACAGCTCCTTTCCTGTGACAGAATGAAATGAAAGCAGCCATAGACACTATGCAAGTGGACCGAATGGACATATAGAGACTGTATTTATATCTCTTGTACAATGTGTCTTGTTTTTGAGCACGTGTAGACTGTTTTAATTATTTTAACTTTTCTGTGTAATGCTATAGATTAAACTCAGTCACATGCATGCCAGGGAACTGCTCTCCCAGTGAGCTGGATATGTCCCAGGCATGGTGGCTAAGCAATTAAGAAAGAAAGGATATCTTTTGTGTACAGACTAGGAGGTTACCTGATCAAGAAAAGAAGTTTATTTTGGTTCTGAGTTGAAGCAGTGTTGAAAGACCACATCTGGTGACCTTTCGCTGGTAAAGTCTAGATGTGGAACAGAGAGGGTTGTCACATGGCAAGAGATAGGGAGCACATGTGTGTACATATGTCCATTTTTATCTCTTCCCCTTCTAAGGCCAGCAGTCTTCAGTCATGGGGGCTCCGCTTGCATAATTTTATGCTTAATCTCCCCTGAAAGGCCTCATTTTTAAACACCATAGTTGAAGTCAGGCTAGTGGTGTTTAGGTTGCCCTTCCAGCACTTGGATGGTGGTGGCAGTAAGACCAAGAAGTTCAGGGCCCGACCTAGGCACTCTGTGTGCATGTGACAATTGTGTAGCTTGGTCTGTTTGTAAGGCTCCTAGCAGTGAGATCAGGACCTGGCCCTGGCCCTTAGCTGGCTTTTGGGGACCCATTCCCCAAGCTGGATTACCTTGCCCAGCCTTTATGCAGGGGAAAGAGCTCAATGCTACCTCAACTTGATGTGCTATACTTTGTTCAAGTCCATGGGAGGCCTTCCCTTTCTGAATGGAGGAGTGGTTGGAAAAGGGGGTAGAAGGGAGTTGGCAGGGGAGGGGATGGGAGTGGAGGAAAGAAGGAAAGGGAAGCTGTGGTTAATATGTAAAATAAATTTTAAAAAATTTAAAATAAAACTTAAAAAAAGAAGTTCAAGACGAGCGTTGGCTACATAGAGAATTTGAGGCCCAATTGGGTCCTGTATCAAAAATGTTAAGATAAAATAGTAAACATTATTTTATTTAATAATTAACAGCTATTTATGTAGTTGAATTAAGTTCCTACTCTCTTAATGCCTCACTATGGGATAAAATTCCCCCCCAACCCTTAAGGGACACGCTGACATCATAATCTAAATGACAGGCCCTAAAAGCTCCTTGTTTGGGCTGGAGATGGCACAGTGGTGGGGAATGAAGACTGTTCTTGCAGAGACTCAAGTTCAGTACCCAGCACCCATGTTGTGTGGTTCTCAAACACCTGTCCTTGCAGACACCCTCGGCCCCCTTCCATAGCACCTGCACTCACATGTGCATACACATACACACACAATTTAAAATAGTAAGAAAAGCAAATCTTTAAGGATTCCTCCTGTTGAACTGCACACAAATGTTTTAAGAACCTGAAGGGATATTTCATTGCTAATTATTTCCCAGGACTCCAGGCTGGTATACCCCCTGGCGTACATACATATATGCTATGTGGCTAGCACCTGCCCGGTGCTCAGGGTACAAGCCAGAGTTCTTTATAATTAAAATCCTTGTAGAAGTAGCACAGTACTTCATAAAGCACGCATACCATATTTATTTATTCTTTTTAAATGGGATTCCCAAGAATATTAATTGCGCTGCCCCTATAGACGGAAGACCCTGTGGGGAAAAGACCTAGTCTGTCTTCTAAAACGGTGCCTACTAGGCAGTAGTCCGTTAGTGTTCCTAGATGAAAAAAAGCATTTTCTTTGTCAGTGATCACATCAATATTGTTTGCACTGCATTGACTCTAGGGAAGATGGAGTGACGGGTGGCACAATGACCGAACTGGACAATGAGACCGTCGATCCTCTCTTAAGGCCACTGTTCAGTGTGATGTGTGTTGGGGCAACAGCAACTAGGAAATATGGAGACCTGTAAACCTAGAAAACCAAGCACCTCCAAGTCCCTGAGGGATTCCACTTGATCTGTCCCAGCTCTCTTAGATTCCACTTGGTTCTGTGTTCTAACCTGCAGTTTGCAATTTATGGCCATAGACCCAGTCCAGACTTGACAGTGACCAGTGAACGGCTCCAAAGAAAATGTGAGTCAGAACAAGTCATTTGGGAAGACCTTTGAAAGTCTGCCTCATTACGCCTCCCTTAATGACAAGTCTGTCTAGCTGAACCCTAGGAGATTCACAGATGGATTCTTCCCTGAGCTTTAGATATCAGAGCTCTCAGAGCCACGGGCAGACACAGGGAAGGGCAAGCAGCTGGTATCTAAGCATGCCCACAGACTGGCTTTCCCTGGCAATGCCTATTGTGATGTCATGAAATCTCAGTATAAAGGCAGAAACAGTAGTTGAGAGGGGCATGGGCTTGAATCAAGAATGGTGCTAATGTGGTGCCTCGTGGCCCCACTGTCAGCGCATCTCAGCCTTACGTTACTTGTTTTCTTAGTTTGTGTGGCTTGGATACTGTTTTCTAGGTATAAGAACCAGGGCCAGGTGGCAGCCAAGACAGAGGTACGTGATAATCACTTTCTCAAGTCACTTCTCCCCGTGTTGAAGTCCTATAGGTTTGTCTGAATGCCTGTCCTCTGGGCCATAGGAGGACCTGGATGGAGGGCAGAGGGGAGTTGAGACATTACTAATAGATGCTTCCTTTTTAATTTTTTTTTCTTGTAGCCCTGGCTCTCCTGATTCTTGTAAACCAGGTTAGCCTTGAACTCACAGAGATTCTTTAGCCTCTGCCTTCCAAGTGCTGGGACTAAGGGCATGAGCCAGCACTACCTGCCTTGTCTTTCTCTTAATTCACTTCAAGAAGCCTTAGGATGGGTATGGTGGTGCATACCTTTAGTCCCAACACTTGGGAGGGAGAGGCAGGAGGATCTTTCTGATTTCAAGACCAGACTGGTCTATATAGTGAGTTCCAGGACAGCCAGGACTGAACAGAGAGATTCTGTCTCAAAAAGTGAAGAAGAAGAAGAAGAAGAAGAGGAAGAGGAAGAGGAAGAGGAGGAGGAAGTGAGGAAGAGGAAGAAGAGAAGAAGAAGAGGAAGAGGAAGAAGAGGAGGAGGAGGAAGAGGAGGAGGAGGAGGAAGAGGAGGAGGAGGGGGAGGAAGAGGAGGAAGAGGAGGAGGAAGAAGGGGAAGAGAAAGAAGATGACAAGGAGGAGGGGGGAGGAAGAGGAAGAGGAAGAGGAGGAGGAAGGGGAAGAGAAAGAAGAAGAAGATGACGAGGAGGAGGAGAAGTCGAGGAGGAGGAGAAGAAAAAGAAGAAAGAAGTAGCTTCGGTAGCTTTAGGATCTATTATCAAATAGACACTGAGGAAGAATTACTAGATATAGAGGAAGTGCTGTCTAGGAGTTCCAGCTGAAATAGAACATCATATGACTTAACTCTGGGAAAGTTATGGGAAAGAATGTGGTAAGTAAGAGTGGCGTGGATATTGTCCATCGCATGGACAGTGGGCAGATGGCAGAGTGAGCTTGTCTTACAAAGAAAGATTTATAACCATATGACAAGACAAAGAAGGTCTCAGGAAGTGAATTGCAGTGTTGCTTGGTTGGGGAGTTTCTATTTCCAGCAGGAGAGGGATTGTCTGAGTACTTGGTTCACGTGTTTGAAACATCAGTAGATCACGCCTCTTCTGAGTCTTCGATCCTCTGAGTAGACCATTAGCTGCTGGCTCTCCCACAGTCCTGCCATCTTTCCCAGACTTGGCACGCCCACCTCTTTATTTGAGTCACTCCAGTGAGTGTGTGGTATCGCACTGTGGTTTCAACTGCATCCCCCACCCTGCCCCCGATAAATAATAACATTGAGCAACATCTCAGGTTTATTAGTCGTTTGGAAATTCTCCTTTGTAAACTGCCTATTCAAGTCATTTGTGCATTTTTTGTTTGTGTGAATTTGTGTGCGAGTGTGTGTGTGTGTGAGAGCATGTGAGTATCTGGGTGTCTGTGTGTATGTTGGTGAGGATCAAATTCAGGTCATTGCTCATTCCAGGCAAAGCAATGACTACATTTCTGGTGCATTTTTTCCTTGATTTTTTTTTGTTTGTCTGTTTTAGCTTTTTTTTTTCTTTTTCAAGGCACAGTTTGTGTAATCCTGGATGTCCTGGAGATCTTTCTGTAGATCAGGCTGGCCTTGAACTCACAGAAATCTGCCTGCCTCTGTCTCTCAAGTGCTGGGATTAAAGGAGTGTGTCACCACTGCCTGGTAACAGTATGTTTTTATATTGGGAGGAGGGGAGGAGGTGGAAAATATTTTAATAACAATAAAAAAGTGTCTGAAATAAAAAAAATAAAAAATAAAAAATAAAAAGCAAAAAAAACAAAAACAAAAACAAAAAACTTTTGTTTCTCATTTTACATACCAATCCCAGTTCTTACTCCCTCCCCTCCTCCCTTTCCCTCCACCTCCCCCCCATCCACTCCTCAGAGAGGAGTCCACAAAGTCTAGCACATTGCTTTGAGTCAGGACCAAGGCCCTCCCCGCTATATCTAGACTGAGCAAGGTATCCCTCCAAAGAGAATGGATTCCAAAAAGCTAGTACAAGCAGTAGGAATAAATCCTGGTCTCACTATCGGTGGCCCCACAGTCTGCCCCAGTCATACAACTGTTACCTACATTCAGAGGGCCTAGTTCGGTCCTATGCTGGTTCCCTCACTGTCAAGCAAGCTGTTTCAGTGGGTAACCCCATCATGGCCTTGACCTCTTTGCTTGTATTCTCACTCATCCCACTCTTCGACTAGACTTTGGGAGTTCAGTTCAGTGCTCTGCTGTGGGTCTCTGCCTCTGCTTCCATCAGTTGCTGGATGGAGGGTCGGTAACATGAGGGCCGGCTTGTTGGGGTTTCTGTCCCGCCCAGTACCCCACAGCT
>LOJH01058502.1:0-11399 GCA_001685095.1 Ellobius talpinus
ACTTCTTATTGGCTAACTCTTACATCTTAATTTAACTCATTTCTATTAATCTGTTTATCACCACATGGCAGTGGCTTACCGGCAAAGTTTTGGCATGTCTGACTCTGGCAGCGGCTCCATCGCTTCTTTCTGAATCCGCCCTTCTTCCTCCCAGCATTCAGCCTAGCTTCCCCTGCCTACCTAAGTTCTGCCCTGCTATAGGTCCAAAGCAGTCTCTTTATTCATTAATGGTAATCACAGCACACAGAGGAGACTCCCACATCACTTCATGAAGGTACTGTGTGAGAGGCGTCACCATTCTAGAAGTCATCCCTCTGATTTTACCATAACGTGCCCATTTTTCTCCTTCTAGTAATTCTCCTTTGGCATCCAGCACATGAGTCTGGCTGTACCATCCTTGCCATGTTGTCCCGCCCTCCAGACTCAGTCTCTTCTCTCATTGGCTATACTATAAGGTTGGGATGGAGCCAGTAACTTTCTTATTGCTTTTGAAAGCCTGTCAGGGGCCGCTGTCTTCACTATTTGCGTGGTCCCTTTGCTCTTTCCATGTAATCTCCCCTATTCCTTATCTAGATGTTAGACTCACAGGTCCAGCCTTTGTCTGGCCTGTCTTTGCGTCAGGGGAATTCCCAGCGTTCTCTGGTTCAGACCTGATATACCTCTTCCTGAGGTGGATGAGGTAAAACTGACTCCTGGAAAAGATAAGCTTGCAGCTCTTAGTGCCTGCTCACGGGAGAAGCCTGTGGTTTGTTTGAAGCAGAGTTAGAGGCTAGGGACCTTGGGCCAACTCTGTTCTCCAAGTGCAAGGTTTGTGCAGGTTCAGATCTGCAACAACACACATTGGTTCTAAAAGCCAATGAACAGCCCCTCCTGATTGAAAGGGCAGCTGGGAGATGTAATCCTGCTGCATGCACCTGGGGCAGAGGAAACAGGTCTCATTTACCTCTGTCTCCCACTCCTCTTGAACAGATTTCGTCCATGGGGTGCTCCTCTTGATAGCATTTATTATAGTGCAAGTTCACAAGCATTGATGTGATACTTTGATTCATTCTTGACCCTTCTACTAAGCCACATGAGGTTAGGGACATGCATTTTATTGGTTACCTTTTTAAAAAAAAAACAACATTTGTAGCCGGAATGGATGAAGAAGGCTGGGGATGTAGCTAAGTGGTAGCATGCTTGCTTGCTCTGCATGAGCTTTGGGTTCTGTTTCCAGCACTGCAAACGAGAATGAATGAATAAGTGTGGTACACTCTGTGCTGACCCCATATTCCCCACCATTTCTGAAGGCAGAGGTATAGGATAGGGAAATGTCCTAGGCTTTCCTTCAGGAATCAGCCAAGGAAAACCCCAGCCCATCAGAGGTCACAGGAGCCTGTATCCTTCTGTCTTCTGTCTAAAGAAGGTTGTGCAAAGTCCCCATGGTTTGCATTTTCTTGACATTCAGTTGCAATGGGTAGATATAGGCATTCAGAACAAACAGACATCGGAGCTCAGGGACATGTCTAGGCTTCTCTATGTTTTCCCCTTGAGACCAAACACATCCTGAAGCTGTGGCCACCTCAGCAGAGATCCCTATGCTCTAACCCTGAGGTCCTGCACACCGCCTTCTGCATGTATTCTTTTCATGAGAATGAGGTCCTCCCATCCATCAGTCTCATTGCGGACAGCCTGGAACATGAGAACAGTTGAGCCAGGCTTTAGTTACTACTGTTATCAATTTTATCTGGCCTCAATCTCTCTCTCCTTGTGTAAAATAGACATGATATGACCCCCAGAGGAAAAGATTAAACAGGCCATGTGGTTGGAATAATTTCTGTATGTCAGGGCACCATAACCCAACACACACTTGGCATGTATGGATTGTCTCATGTAATATATGATATGTCCCCATTTTATAGATGAAGAAACAGAGGCTTAGAGAGGATGAGAAGTGAATAGGGTCACCAAACTTGGATGAGAATGACTCCTTCATGGGTTTTATTTAACAGCCTGAAGTCTTTGAACCCCCACTTGGTGCTGTATGAGGCATTGAGCATGGGTGTAGATGGTAACACCCTGGGGTTCCTGTCTACACAGAAGACTGACTGGATTCTGCTGTCTCTAATGACACCATGAGGCATCCTTCTGTGGTTCACAGCCTGTGGAGACTTGCAGCCTCTGACAATGGCAGTGGTTAACAGAATCAGAGATTCTAAAGAATTCCTTAGGGTGGGTGAATGTGCTCCTGTCTCTGTTTGGAGTGCTTTGCATACATGACCAAAACCAGGATCGTGAGGTGGGAAGACTCTCATAGGGTCTGTATATGAGGGAGCCAAGAGGATGTGGTCTGGGAAAGGAGCTGTAATGCTGGCAGTGAAGTTGACGGGTCGTGCTTTGAGCTTGGATCAAGAGCCGTGAGCCAAGGACTGCAGGTGGTGTCTAGAATCCAGGAAGGACACGAAGACAGATCCTCTCAGTTCCTCCAGGAGGAACCAGCCCTGCTTGAACGTGTGCTTTGTGGTACAGTGTAAGAGTCAAACCCTAGGACAGCATCAGGAATTTGTGTGGCTTGAAGCTACTGGATGTACAGCACCAACTACAACCGCAATAGAAAGCTGCCATGGTGGCATTTTGTCCTGTCCTTTGCCTCCGAGCACTTGATGTCTTCGTGCAATGATTACTCTCAACGTGAGTGCCAATCCCCTTTCAGCTCAGCTAGAGGGAGTTCCTGAGAGGGAGCATACAAGTTACTCAGATCAGAGAAATGGTGCAGATGGGATAGTGGAGGTGACAGTATTTTCTGCTGGGTGTTAAAACTGGCCACAGTAGTGCAACCTCAGATCCATCTGCTGGGCGTTAAAACTGGCCACAGTAGTGCAACCTCAGATCCATCTGCTGGGCGTTAAAACTGGCCACAGTAGTGCAACCTCAGATCCATCTGCTGGGCATTAAAACTGGCCACAGTAGTATAACCTCAGAGCCTATGTTATCTGGGGGGTTGGTTGTGACCACATTACCTCCCCACAGTCTGCTGGGAGCCCCTTGGCAGGTGCTGATGGCTGTAGTAAGCCATAGGCATCTGCCACTGCTTGACCAGATAATGGCAGGAAAGCTTCAGAGACAGCCTGCAGCCAGCCTTGCTGTCATCACTAATTTGCTCCTGCCCGATGGGGCTCAACCTATTTTGTCTGACTTGCCTGCCATCAAGTCGGCAGCCCCTGCATGACCAGGACGCTGAGTCAAGCTGCTAAGCAGGGCTGTGGTGCGGATGGCTTTGCCACTGCCGAGCTGAGAGCTGGGGGGAAGAATGAACACAGGGTGTGTTTCTTACAACTCCTGTCTCTCTAGGGCAGTCCAGCTCCTAGAGAAGGGGCTGCAGCCTCTCCGTGTTCCTGGAGATAGTAGTACAGTAGTGCAAAAGACTCAAGGTAGGGGGCTATTAATTCATAACCCCAGTTAAACAAACGATGGTGAGGCCACTCTTGTGGAGCTGTTCCTGGAGTTCCCTGGCTCAGCTTCTGTGACTGTCAAGATGAGCAGAGGCAGTGAGAAGCTCCCTTCTGGAGGATTAGCACTCAGCCCAGATCTCCTTCCCTCTTCCACCTCACCCTCCTCACTGACCTTCTATGGGTTCATGTTTGTAGATCAAGGGCTTTCAGAGCTAAAATGACCTCCAGGGCCTCACTAACCCCTGCACTTTATAAAGATGTCAATCAAACACAGTGGCTCACCCACGACTGAAGCTAAGCCTTAGCATGGTGTCCGGTAGGGTCAGCCCATCTTCTGTTGAGGTCTCACACACCTGCCAGGATGATGCCACCCATCTACCACCTCCCATCAGAGACTCTAGGCACACTCGTAGGGGCTCTTGAGAACATTTGCTTAAATTCCCCAGGGACAAAATTAGGGGAAGATCAGAAGGTGGCTTACCCATAACTATTCCAATGTACATCGCAGATGTGTGGGTGTAAGGATGGGTGGCTAAGATGTAAACTCAGCACATTAACCAGTGCCCAGGGTAGCAGGGGCATCACCAAGAAGGATCCTTTGCTTTAATACCCTCGAAGGATGCCTGTTACAGCAGCTTTGTGGGTCAGAGGCAGAACTTCAGCCTTCTTCAGCCATCTTTAGGGCCCCACTTTTCCTCTTGTGTCCAGATGGATTGCCACTGTGTCCAGATCCAGATTCAGGATAGGGCAAGGTGAGGGACGGCTGTAAGGATAATGTGGGAGCAACAAGATTCAATCTCTACCACACGGGCCACCTTTATAGATGGACATTTGCGATGTTAAGTCCCCAGAGAGTGGACTCCTGTTTTTCTCACTGGTATTGTGATATTTCCTCATTGTTGCCAGAACGTGATTATCCAGTTATATCAATACTCCCCGCTTGCCTGCACACAGGGCTGCTGCAGGTGACTGCTGCCTTGCACAGTTCATAACCTGATGAGATTCAGAAGATAAATACCCAGCTCTTTTGATCTTTAGCCTCTCTGAGACTCCAGAGGTCCTCGAAGGGAGCAGCCCCTCATTATACACAGTCATCTGCTCAGAGACGCAGTCTGATTCAACCTTCTCTCTTTCCCTGATGCAGGTCCACACTTTGTCCACCCCAGATGTTCCCTCAGTTTCCTAAGCAAACTCCTTGCATTCAAACCCTTGCCTCAAGGTTCACTTCTGGGAGGCACTAACCCAAGACATATGGTGAGGGAGATGTGTGGGCATTTTGAGCCAACACTCGGAGGTTCCAAGAATTCTAGAGCCTTCAGAGCATATGCTGTATTTACATCATGTTTTCCACAACTTGGAAGAAGAAAGCAATCTTCTAAGATTGGAATGGACACTTAGTTTTCAGTCAACTGAAAGTTATGTTCTTACTTTGAAGAGCAGGCAGCCCCACAAGGGCAAAGAAGGGTGGGGTAGGACGGTGTGGCTGATCTACCTTGCCAGATCCAAGTGCTGGGGAAATGGAGATGCAGGGTCTCTACTTTCCCAGAGGGCACTTTCCAATGAGAAGTTGAAGATGTGAATCTATGAGGAAGACGTCTAAGAGAACAGGAAAGAACCCCATGATGTGCCACGGTGTGGCTCAGACTTACGAAAATATGATTATACTCTTGAGAAGCGGAGAGCTCTCCATGGTGGGCTGGGCATCTGGAGATTTCTAGGGGAGACTGGAGAGGGAGGAAAGAGGACACTCGGGAGGAGGGCAACATCTGTAATGCAAACGTGTGGCTGTATCCCTCACTACTTGGCTATAGGGACTTAAACTGTTACCCCCTTTCCTCTGGTTCTAGAATCTTCCAGGAACATTAGCTCTGTTCTTCCTGGTGGGCAGGGGTGCATTTCTACTGTTTCAGGGACTTTTTGCTTTTCCCCTTGTAGAACTCTGCTCTCTGGAATGGGATTTTTTTTCTCTACACAGGACACTCTGTCTTGGGGGTGCTCTGTGTTGGGGATGTTCTGTTTTGGGGGTGCTTCATCTTGGGGGTGCTCCATCTTGGGGACGCTCCATCTTGCCCCGAGTTCTCTCTGCTTCTTCTAGGAATTTACTTTTTTTTTAAATTGAAGATCCTGATACCTTTATCTTCAAATCATTATTAGAACGCTCCTTCCTTGACCCACCCTTGTGTTTGTCTGTCCATTCATCGGTTTTTCTATTTATTCATGTGTGTATGTGTGTGTGTGCATGTGTGTGTGGGGGGTTTCTCTCATGCATATCAAGACTCTTACCCCTCAAGGAAATTTCTCCTTACACCTCTCACCTACACTACCCTGGTCCACCATACCACCATGTCTTGCAATGGTAATTCAGATCATTTCCTAATTCTGCAATTATTCCAGTGGACTGTGGGGCTAATATGGGACCAGAGGATGTGTGGGGATTGTGCCCTCTAGACCACAAGTTTACTAGAAGCCTTCCATGCTGACTTTACTGCCCACAGGTCTCTGAGCTGCTGTCCAGCTTCTGCAGTTTCCTAAGACCTTGGAAATCAGTTCTGTGTAGGGAACCTCAGTTCTTCTAGACCAAAATGGCACAAAACCATGCCTGTAGGGCATTTTCCTGATTCTAACTGATGTGGAACAGCCCATTCTCTTATAGACAGTGTAAGTAAGCAAGCAAGTTAGCCAACAGTGTTCTTCCATGGTTCTCTCTCCAGGCTCCTGCCTTGCATTCCTGCCTGACTTCATTCTAAGATGAACTATGGCCTAGATGTGTAAGTTGCTTTTAATCGTTTGATCATGGTGTTTATCAAGCAACACAAAGCCAACTTGGACAGACACCCTCATATATATATATATATATATATATAACATCCCAGCCCGTTTTCCCTCCCTCCTCTCCTCCCATTCCTGACCCCTCTCAATCCACTCCTATGTTTGACAGACCTCTTATGTTGCTATAAAGTGAGGGTGTAGTCTAGACTAGTGCCTGGGTGTGCCCCATGACTTCTTCTGGCCCAGGACTTTATTTCCTCTCAATGTCCACTATAGGGTTTCACAGTCTCTACTACCATGCCTTACAATGAAAATTCTTTTAGTTTCTGAGCTACCGTGATCCCAGTAGTAGGTAGGGTAGTGTGGGACTACAGGGTATATATGAGTCCTGCTATTCGGAACCCACATTTACTTAAAATACCAAAACTTGATACAACCCCTAAGGTGAGGATCTAAGCTATGTACGTCTCACCTTTCCTGCCTTTCTGCTTTCCACCCTTCTACCACCTTCAGATTCCTGCTATAGATCTCCTGTTGACACAGTTGTGTTGCTTAGGGCATTGGTGTGAGGTGCTGCACTAGGTGACATCGCATCTCAGTGGTTCGATTCATAGGAAGAGTTTGTCCTACTCCTAGTACAGGAAGTAGGTCTTAGTCTACTTGAGTTAATGCAAAGGAAGAGAGTGTCTTACTCTCAAACGGATAATGCACAGGAAGTGTGTGTCTTACTCTTAGCACAGGAAGTGTGTATCTCATTCTTATCAAGTTGAGGAAGGAGCATCTTACACTCTACCCAGAATTGCCTTGGGAGGTCAGGCTTCATCCCCTGGTGATCCTACACCTTTTGGGCCACTGGCTTTGGAGAGTAGGAGCTCAGACAATCCCATGGTGCATTCATTTCCTGGGGCTGTTCCCACACAATGCCATGTACCAAGTGACTGGAATAACAGATAGTTCTGGAGTCTAAATGTCTTCTCTCAGGGTTTGGCATGGTTGATACCTTCTGCAAATTACAAGGGAGGATGCATTCCTTGCTTCTCTCCTGACTCCTACATGCCAGCAATTCTTGGTATTCCCCAGCTTGTGGGTACACAGATCCCTTCATATGCCGTATCACTCTTGTGAGGGTCTTCTTGTTTGCACGTTTTGTCTTTCACAGTGACACCTGCCATCTGGATTTAAGGCTCACTCTACACCCAGGAAGACATCATCTGCTTTCTGACCTACTTACATCTACAAAAGCCCATCTATAAAAGTTCCATGCTACCACCCCAGGTTCCAGGGGTTATGATATGCCTTTAAGGAGTCACTGTTCAAAAAACACGGCACAGGTTAGTTTTATCGTTAGGCCCAGAAGGGGCACATGTGTCCACTCACATTGTTTGACGGATTTGTGCAAGCACACGGCTGTGTGGAAGCAGAAGAAACCAGTCTCCCTGTGTGCCCCAGAGAAGGCACAGAGTGGGCAGTGCCTGGCTAGTTCTGTTCCAGAAGCTGGAGCTCAGGAGCGCTTCCTATTGATCTGATTCCCTGCTTCAGGCCTTTCAAAACTGTCTCATTATCATACTTATGGAAAGTAGGTAGGTGCGCTTAGTTATTGACTTTGGATAGATAATCAGGGCACAAAGACATCGGATAAGTTTCCCAAGGTGTCTACAGGTAGGGAACCTACTCTGTTTTCATGGGAGTAGACTCTTTACAGAGTTAGTATGCTGTGTAAATGTGGCCGTTCACTGGTGGCTAGAACAACAGAGGTGTGTGTGGGTGTGTGTGTGTACAGGTGTGAATACGTATGGAAGTGTGTGTGTGCAGTCATGACATGTACATATGTGTGGAGATGTGGATATCATGTATCTTACTCAATCTCTCTAGTCCCTCACTGAAACTGGGACTGGTCAGGTTAGCCAGGGAGACTCAGGGGCCTGCCATCCACCACATCCCCAGTGTTGGGCTTATAAGTTCCTGCCATTGCATCTGCCTTTTTACATAGGTTCTGGGGATCAACTTGGATCCTTGTGTTTATGCAGCCCTCTCTGGACCATCTCCCCAACTCTCTACAGAGGGGAGGCCTCTCCTCACTGAGAGGTTATGTCACATTTCTGGCAGCCTCTCCTCACTAAGATGCTGGTAGGACTTGTATCTTCTGGAAACTCGCAGAAGAATTTGCTTCTTGCTTTCCAGGAAGCTTCTGCTGACTCCCGGCAGTCCTTATCACTTTCAACTTAGAGACACAAAACTCCACTCTCTGTCTCCATCTCTCTCTGCTTCCTCTCACTGTGCCAATCCCTGACCATTTGTCCTTGTGAGACACAGCTGTGATCGTCCCCACAAGTCCCCAGACCTTCCTTTTTTTGATCTTGAAGATGAGCTGGCTGCCGTCAAGAGCTTGCTGAATGCTGTCTTTCCTCTAGAACATTCATTGTCTCACTACGGAAAATGTCTCACCTTTTCCCTTTTACACCATGACCTTGAGACCAAGGACACAGCCAAGTTCTAATTAAAATAATGGTGACACAGATCAACAGGAGTGACAGCGCAGATACCTTAAGTTGACGGAAATAAATGTTGATAAGTTCATCTGCCAAAGGAGAGGAGCTGGCAGGGTGGAGGCGGCATGTTTCAGTTTAAACCCAGCTATTGACTTTGGAGGCGAAGAGAGTGCAGACTCATTTCCGTCTTGGCTGCTCTTGGAACTACAGCTCAGCAGCCCTAGCACAATCTCCATCCAGCAGTAAGACATCAATTGGCAGCTTGTTTGAAGTGGATCCAAACTTCCTTGTCCAAACAGAACCACACAGTGCATTTGTAACAAGACTCCTTGGCTTCACAGTGTGCGGGGAGGCAGGGACCAGGGTTAATTTTCCTCCCTGAGCTGCCCCTTCTGTTCTGGAAATTTTTCTGCTGCCTTGCAGAAGACTGAAGAAGAAAAACAAAGCTTGTTAATTTTGTACTTAGCTACTGATTATTGATTCATATCTTTATTGTATGCATAGTCATGGAGAGGAAAGCAGGAACAAACTAGTAAGAAGTGGGACAAAGCAGAGCCCTCTGGCTTGATGCTGAGTAAGAGGACCTACTCCTTGCCATGCTGCTGAGTGCTCAGTGAGACGGAACCATGCCTGCCAGGGTCCCCATCAACCCACCACCATTCCTTTTAGAGGAACAAGCTTCCTTAGCGCTAGGAGCCATACAACTGTGGTCATCCATTGCAAGTCAGGAGCATGGGAGAATGTGGACGTGGCACCAATTCTGTTTGCACCTCCAACATATAAGTTACTGTGCCGAGTTTTCATAGAAACAACAAATGGCACACGTACAGCTGTTCTTGTGAGAGAGCTCCAGCATGTGCTGTGTTTGGATAGGACCATCTGCAGAATTCCTCCCTAATGGAGGTCATGGACATGCCCACAGGTAAAGGAAAATTGATAGGAAAATTGATAGATGATAGGTATGTAGGCAGGCAGAGAGAGAGAGACAGACAGACAGACAGACAGACAGATGAAGAATGGGAAGAGGATAGATCAATTTTGATGGAGGTAATATTTGATGGAGAGGTTGAGGTCTTGCAAGATGGGGAACAGGGCATTGCAGGCAGGGCTGGTTCTAGGAAAAGGAAAAGTCCTTCTAGGGACCAGTAGCTCTTCCAGGCTGAGAAGTGCCTTGGGAGGGACCTGGAGGGGAGGTGGGTCAGTCCAAGCTTGAAGGTTAGGTCAGGTCCAGTTGCAGAAGTAACGTGGGGCAGAACCGGTCAACAATTCAACAGCCTGTGTTCTCCCCATCTTGGAGACATCTTCCTGGCAGTGAGATGAAGCTAGGAGAGTGAGCTCTGGCCAATGAAACCACAAGGCAGGTACCATATGAGCCACTTTTGAGCTCTCTGGGAGAAAGCTCTGTAGTGTTGCAAAGGGACCGAGACAGGGAACTGATCATACAGAGGGCAGCTGTGCTCAAGCACTCCTGGTGCAGAATCTCATGCCACAGGATGGGGAGCATCCCTGAGATCCACTGGGGCTTATCTATAGCATCAGTTATCACAAGTTGAAGTCGCGAGTCCATGTGCAAAGACTAGAAGTTTCTATTTTGCCAATTGTCAGGGCATTGTTCTCTCAGGTATTAGTCAGTGTCCAAGATGGACTCAGGTGGAATGGGGGGTGAGAAGGCTATTTGAGTGATTGTCCAGAGCGAGCAAAACCAGTATATAGTAAGAGTAGCAAAGGGTGACCTCATGTACAGATTTATGATGGCTTCCAGAACTGCGTATTATTACAATTCTCACTCCATCAAGAACACAATTTTGAATAGAACAAAGGGAACGTTCTGTTTGAGAAACTAAATTGGTGCTTGAAGACCCGACCTATAGAGTAACAGAAATTGATGAGGATGGTGCACACAGTATGATGATCTGAGTGCTGAATTCCAGCCCTACAACACTTTGGACTCCGTTATCCCCTTCCTGATTCTGCAGTGATGCCACTTACTGGCCTAGTTCATTACCCATGTCCTGTGTGACCCTGTATTCATCTGTATTCGCCCTTCCCAAATGTCCCATTTACTCCTCCTTTCTTGAGCTCCCACTCCTAACTCAGCCTAATTTTACCTAAGAACACAGGTTCCCTTGCCCCTATGATGCATTGCTGCGTTTTGTTGCTAATTTTAAAGGTCACATTATTCAATAGAATTCATACCAAAAGCATTCACACTCTGCCCCATCCTTCCCCTTTCATGTACCTGTTTCCCCAAAGCAACATCTTTCAACTGTTTCTTTGAGCTTTTCCATGTCTCCCCTTATTTCTCAGTTAGGCTTATGTGACTTGTCCTAAAATTTTCAGCTCTGGGTATGTGTGATGGCTTTCAAGGTGACTTCCACTGCCCATCTTCCCTTTGCCCAGTTCTCTCAGTCAAACATATGTTTTTGTTTCTTTCATTATAATGTCAACTTTGGTGGGGGGTCGGGTGATCTCAGCTTGTGGTTTCTCCTGAAGCCCGGCTTCTTCTCAGGGTAAACAACTGAGACTCCAGCCTCTATTGAAATTCATCGAGAATCCCAGGTGTAATGGATGGAGGAAGTAAAGACTTAGATTATCGTGGCTGGCTTTTACATTTCCCCCTTCACAAGAAATCTTGGATGTAGTGAAAAGGGGAGCACAGGCCTGCTTTTCATCCCGCCCGGCTAGCTTATACCCCGAAATAACAACACAC
>LOJH01058503.1:0-11399 GCA_001685095.1 Ellobius talpinus
GGAGGGTGGCAGCCCTTACATGGTGGGCCGGAGAAGGGTCGGCATTGGTAGTGCCCTGGGAGCCCGACTGGAGCTCTGGAGATACAAGTTACATGCTCGGGGTGGTGCGTGCCAGCCTCTTCTCGGCTTCGCGGGCGCCCTGGCTTTGATGGGCCTGGCCGGACCGTGGGCACGGGGATGCTATGAGTTTGCTTGCAGCAGTAGCGTTGCTCCAAAGGCAGCTGGCACCTCGGCCGTGCCCTTCTTTTTCCCATCCCCACCCCTGGCCCTGTCCTCAACCGCCCTCGACATTTCGTACTCGTGACTGCCTGGCCAGCCAGCCAGCCCCGCTAGCTGGAGCAGGTGCTGGGGGGAGAAGAGATTGCCCGAACGACCTTCCTCCGTGATGCATCCCTCTTCTTCACCTGGAATTGGCTGAATACAAAAAAAGAACCGTGACGCTGCCTCTCCTTTCCTTTTGGTGCTAGGTTTCTGATTTCCTGTAACCTCTTCTTGCCTCGCGCTGCCCAGGTCTTGGCGGCTGAGGCTGGCCTACCTCCCAGTCGTTCCTTCATGGGCTTTGCTGCCCCCTTCACCAACAAGCGGAAGGCTTACTCGGAGCGTAGGATCATGGGGTGAGCATCCTTCTCTTCCACTCCAAATAACCACAGTTGATAAAATCCGTATTGGACCACCCACCTTCCCAGCAATGTTTTTGCTGCCAGCCTCCCTACCTAAATTTCCCTCCTCGGTTGCTCTGCCCCTGCATTAAATGAGTCTAGAATTGGATTACCTCATAGAAACGTTATCAAATACAGGCAGACCTGTAATCTCAGCTCTGGAGGCCAGAGGCAGGATTGCAAGCTTGTAGTCTCCCTGGGTTACATAGCTCAGAGCCTGCCTGTGTCATACTCACTACACACATACACTTAAGACTGGGTCTCACGTAGCCTACGTTGGCCTTGAACTATCCTGCCTCCACCTACCTCTCTAGAGTGGGGATTACAGGCGTGTGCCACTATGCTGGTTTCATGCAGCGCTGAGGATTGAGCCTAGACCCTGTGCATGCTAAGAAACCACTTCCCAGTTTTTTTTGTTTGTTTGTTTTGAGCCAGGATCTCATTATGTACCTCTGACTGTCCACCTTGTAATTATATAGACCAGATTGGCCTCTAACTCACAGAGATCTGCCTGCTTCTGCCCCGAGTGCTGGGACTAAAGGCTTGCATCACTATGCCAGGCTTCATTTTTGTTTTGTGACAAGGTCTTATTATGTAGTCCTGGCTGGCCTGGAACTTACAGAGATCCAGTGGCCTCTGCCTCCCAAATGCTGCGATAAAGGCATGCACCACCATGCCTAGCTGCAACAAAAATGCTTTTAAAAACTTAAATTATAGGGACTGGAGAGTTGGCTCAGTGGTTAAGAGCACTTGCTACAGAGGACCCAGGTTTGATTCCCAGCCCCACATGGAGGTTTACCACCTCTTCAAGCACCAGCACACACATCGTGCACAAACGTACATGCAGACAAAGCACTCATACACATAAAAATAGGCCTAAAAATTGTTTAATTATATGATTTAATGATTAGGAGCCTGTACAGCTGAGCTCATTGCCTAGCGCCTGTGACTCCAGCTCCAGAGATCTTGCATCCTGCTCTGGGCTCTGTAGGCACAAGCACTCATGTGCCCATACCCTCCCCCAAACATACACGTAATTAAAGAAAACTCGGTAGTGACGAGTACATGCTTACAACTTTACAACACTCTGGAGGCTTAGGCAGCAGGATCCCTATCAGCTTCACCCTACTAACCTGCACTACAGGCTACACTGCTAGATCTTGTTTAAAAACGGGGTGGTGGTGGTCAGATGGCTCTGGAGGCTGCCAAAACTGACGACCTGAGTTTGATCCCCTGGATCTACATGGTGGAACGGGAGAGCCCACTCGGGAGTTGTCTTCTGATCTCAGAGTACACTGTGGCACAGCTCCCACACACAGATAAACAAATGCAAAATACTACATAATTATTTGAGTCGGATCTATGTAACAGCCCTGGAAGCCTTGGAACTCACTGTAGACCACCTGCCTCCCGAGTGCTAGGATTAAAGGCATGTGGTACTAGAAGTAACATATTAAAGAAAAAGACACAGGGTGTTATTTTGAGCCTGGTTATGTACTAGCTGTTAGGCTGAATTTGTAAGCAATCCTAAGTGCTGAATTACAGGTGAGTACTACCACACCCGTTTATTTTTTTAAAGTTTTAATGATGTGTAACTGTTGTGGGTGTATGAACATACATGAGTGCAAGTGTCTTTGGAGACCAGATTTGATCCTCCTTACAGAGGTTGTAAGCTGTGGGTGCTGGAAATCAAACCCGGGTCCTCTGAAAGAGCAGTCAGTGATCTTAACCAATGGGCCATCTCTCCATCCAGTGTATGTGGTGCTGGTGACTGAACCCTAAGGCTTCATGCCAAATAAGTGTTCTACTAACTGAACTACACCTCCAGTCTATACAGGTAGGTATTTTACATAAACTGTCTCATTTCGTACTCACAAACAAATGAACCAAGTATTATTCTTTTGTGTATTATAGATAAGAGAACGGAGGCACAGGTAGTTTACCTAAGACCAACGGAGGCACAGGTAGTTTACCTAAGACCACACTAATAAGTTGTAGAGTTGTTCCCAGCACTGCTGAGGCAGGAGGATGAATTGGAAGCCAACTTGTGCCCATTGTGGTTTAAGGTCAGCCTGAGCCACAAAAGATTGTATTTTCAAAATAATCCAATGGCCCAGCAGGTAAAGGCACTTGGCACCAAGCATAAAGACCCAATCAATTTTGATTCCTCAAACCCACAAGCTGGAAGGAGAACTGGCTGCTTTTTGGCTGCTTTTTGTCTAATCTCCATACATGTTCCATACATACACACAAAATTTTCTCTGCTCTCCACACGTTCCATACATACATATACAAAATAGTAAAATGTAAAAAAAATGAGACTTGGATACCAATAAAACTGATATCCTGTCATCTAAAGCCTCTATTGGGATAAAATAATGTATCATCCAGGTTTCTTTGGGTGCCTGGTTTGTGGGCAAAGATTGTGTCAGGGCCAACGGCAAGGAGGACCTTGACCCAGCTGGCAGCTCTTGGTCTCTGATTCCTCTTGTCCTAGGTACTCAATGCAGGAGATGTATGAGGTGGTGTCCAATGTCCAGGAGTACCGAGAGTTTGTGCCGTGGTGTAAAAAGTCACTGGTAGTATCCAGCCGTAAGGGTCACCTGAAAGCCCAGTTGGAGGTTGGGTTTCCACCCGTCTTGGAACGTTATACCTCTGCAGTCTCCATGGTCAAACCACACATGGTCAAGGTGAGGCCTGTCTGGGAGGATTCAGGGTATTTTCCTTAGCAATTTCATAATCAAGGGTTATTTTTGGCCTTTCCTGTAATTACTTGATTTCTACGTGTTAAGTATTTGCCTAACATTAAAGGGGAAAGAAAAGTCACTTAATTATCGTGGCGGTGGTGCTGGGCCAACCCAACATCACACATACTATGCAAGTGGAAATGAAGCTAAACCCTCAGCGGCTCTCAACTTTCCTAATGCTGTGACCCTTTAATACAGTTCCCCATGTTGTGGTGAGCCCCAACCATAAAATTACTTTTGTTGTTACTTCGTAACTATAACCTTGCTACTGTTGTGACTCATGTGACCATCCTTGTTTTCTGATGGTCTTGGGTGAACCACAGGTTAACAATGGCTGCTCTAGCTCCTTTACATTACCCCTCTTAACAATGGGAGTTAACTAGCCAATTGTATCCTATTCTAGGCTGTTTGCACTGATGGCAAGCTCTTTAACCACTTAGAGACTATTTGGCGATTCAGCCCTGGTATTCCTGCCTACCCTCGAACCTGCACTGTGGACTTCTCGGTGAGTCAGGTTTTGTGGCACAGATCTTGGACCAGGCATGAGGGTAAAACTAAGCACTAAACACTTCAATTCAATATGTATTCAGAGGTCTAAGTCTCTATCAAATTTGCATTTTGCTAAGTTCTAAGTTACGCTTCTTTAAGTGATGTCTGGAAAGAAGATGTAAAGATGGCAGTACAGATTAGTATCCTTCCAACATGGTCTTGAAGTTTCTGTCTCTTATGCATTTCCAGATTTCCTTTGAATTTCGTTCTCTGCTGCACTCCCAGCTGGCGACCATGTTTTTTGATGAGGTTGTCAAACAGAATGTTGCTGCCTTTGAGCGCCGGGCAGCCACCAAGTTTGGTCCAGAAACAGCCATCCCCCGTGAACTGATGTTCCATGAGGTGCACCAGACTTGAGACAAAGGATTGCTCCCTTACCTTCACCCCCTCTTCCCACCCAATTTTTATTTATTTGGTTTGGCTCTTGTTCAGAGAGAGGTCTAAGTTTCACCTCTCAATTCTTCCTAAACTGGGCTGCATGCTGGCTGGACGTGGGGAAGATAGCACATACGGAAGTGAGATACACAGCAAAGAATGCCTTGTGCCCACAGCCATTTCACACTGAATAAAGCCAGAGCTGTAGTCTCTGGACCAGGTCAGGCGGATATAGTAGTAACTTCCTCACCCAGAGGTACTGGCTGGCAAGTAACTTTTACCCCACTAAGATTTCTCAGGAGAAGCGAAAGGCAACCTGCCTCAGCTTAGGAACATGTCCATGCTGTCTGACAGGTAGAAAGTAAGGAGCTGCTTCACACCAGTGCCACAGAGCAAAGGAGGAGGAATTCCCTAAACAGTCTTGGGATGTACCTTTTTCTTCCACGTGGCCTGAGTTTTTATAAAAACTTCAATAAATTGTGAATGTGAATTTGCTTTTTTTGGTATTGTTTCTCAGGGTAGGGGCAGGGGTAACATAATAAGCAGAGTAGAAGTTACAGCTTCCTTTCCTGTGGGAATGAAGGTGTAAGGCAGCCTCTTGGACATGGCGTCCCTGCTAACTATAGTAGAACGCCCTGTATGCCAGGACCTACTACCTACCTTCTTGCCTATTTATAGACTTTTTTCCAGAAGGCCACCTGTAGCAGGACAGTCTTAGACCTCCTATAATCTAATGCCCTCAGGACCACCCCTTATTTTAGGGGCCTCCTTAAGGAAAGTGGTAAGGGAGAGGCACTAACTAAGCACCCTCTAGTGTCTTAAGTCTGGAGCTAGCAGTCCTCCGTTTGTCCTTGGTACAGTTCTTGTCCCTTTCACCCAGTGGGCTAGACCAGCTCCTGGATTAGTCAGGCAAGTACTTGTGAGGTCTCTATAACAGAGAGGGATGGGGGTTAAAGGTGTAAAGGACTTCCCAACCTTGGGAAGAGACTGAACGTCTTTGGAAAGCAGCCTTCCCTCTGAATGTTCAACTCGCCTGAAGAAAAAGGGATATACACAGAATCACTTATCACCCACTGGTTCAGACCTTCCTAACCAGATTTCTTACCTTATAATGATTCTTTCAGGCCTATGTAATAGGAAGCTCAAGCATTGTTAATAAAAACATTTATTATTTTTCATTTTATACAGAACAACCTGAAGTCTGCATCATGACTTAACAGTTACCCAGGGATTTACAGTGTGTCCATCTCAACAGTGTGATGCTGGGGTTTGGGTTCCACACAAACGCAGGCAGGAGTCTGGGATAAGGAGGGAGCACAACAGGAGTGTATCTCAACCCTTTCTCAAAGAAAAGGCAGTATAGCTTCTGAGTCACTGGAAATCTGTGCAGACGGGGCTGCTAAGATAACCACCATACTGTGAGCTCGTAAGGGAAGAGCAAGAGTGACATCGATAAATAAAGGGACATGTCCTTGACGCAGGGGATGAGAAGGCGGGTCACTGTTTTGAATGCCCTCAGCCCTAGGTCCAACTGATACTCAAAGGGAACTATGTCCAATCGCGAGTCATCTTTCTGTTCAAAAAGAAAGGCTAGAACCCCTGGAACCAGACCATGAAGAAGATGGTCATTCCTGAGCCCTTGTTCTGTGTGCCAGAGCATATTAACAGGAGAAACCAAGGTCAGAAAAGAGTGGCTTATGTTCCATGGAAGTAAAAGGCCTAGTTCACATTAAGTACTGAAAAGCCAAATGACTGGGAAGACCACAGATCACAGACCTGCTAAGAGGACCCTAGCCGAGGCTGGGACAGGGAGACCCAGAGCCTCCTCAGCTGAGGCACAGCAGGGAAGTCTGGGAGGAAACAGAACACTTGCAGACCTTAATTTAATGGTATAATTTAAAGAGAGAAATAGAATCAAATGCTGGGTACCAGTAAAATAAATACCATGCCATTTATGGCCACCTGATAGCATCAAAAGTTGCCAAATAACCAATATTCATTTCCAGCTAACCAATAGATCTTTCTAGGAAGTGCTTGTGTACACAGGAAAAGGACTTAGGGTTTGACACAGCTGACACCCAACATGATTCCTATGGAAACAAAGGGGGCCTGGCCCTGGCCTCAGTGGCTCAGAGGGTTGGTAGGGTAGAAGCGAAAGCTTCAGAGTGACTGCAGCTTTTCTGTAACCTGCTTTGACCTAAACAAGGAGTCAGACTCTCACTCTAGAGATGGTGGGTAGCCAGATCTAACCTGACCACATGCATTAGTCCTGGTCATCCTACAGTTGGTAGACAACTCATACCAGGGAGGGAAGTGAGCTGGTGAGGGAAGAAGGGGTTGCTTTTCATCTTTTCATCTTTTAAGTCTTAATTTATATTTTAACTTCAAATGTATTTTCAGTGCCTCGGATACAAGTTAATCTTAAGTCTTAAAGGCCCCTGAAACAAAACAAAATTATACTTTATTTTAAGAGTCCTCGTTTTCTTATAGTCAGTTTCCCCGCAATCTCCCGTTTTACCCTGACTTAGAGTCCACAAACTTCATCAGACCGTCCGTGCTCATGGACTTGGGCCTCTCTAGAGGGAAGCCTAGGGCTCTGCTCCAGATGAGCTGTGCCAGCACACCCAGTGCCCTCGACACTCCAAACAGGACCGTGTAGTAATTCATCTCCGTCATTCCATAGTACTGTTATGGTAGAAGAGAAAAAAAGCTTTATTAAAAGCCAGAGACAGTGGCACACACAAGTCTAGGGCAACAAAAACCTCAGAGACTCCATTCCCCCTTTATCCATAGTCTTAGCCTGCTCAGCCTTAAATAATTTGAAAGAATATTAGGAAAAGTAATACAGCTGTAGCTCAGTCAAGAGCTCGACTGTGTCAAAGGGCTCTGTGAGTGAGGCTAGAGGAGACCCTGCTCTAGGGGAACCTGGTGCTGTAGACCTGAAAGTCTATCTACTTAAGAGGCTGAGGCAGGAGGTCAAAAGCTTAAGGTCAGAGGCCAAGGAAACATCTTGGTTGGTAGACAGTTTGCCTTTCGAGACTGAGGACCTGAGTTCAGATTCCCAGCATGCACACAGAAGCAGGGTGTAATGGCATATGCCTGAAATCCTGTGAGCAGGAGGACCCTGGAGCTTGTCACTATGAGTGGAATCAGTGACCCCCCCAGGTTCACTAAGAGACTCCAAAAGGTAAGATTAAAAAAAAGTCTCCAAAAAGTAAGATGAAAAGTAACAGAGGAAAACACTCGACATCACCTCTGGCATCCACATGCACATACATGTGCCAACACACACAGACACATAAAACACATGTACCACCAACTAACTAGAAAAAGTACCAGGCCTGATGCTGCATGTACATCTTCATTCAAAGCACATGAAGAGGCAGTGGACCTGAGTTCCAGGTCAAGCTGGTCTACATAGAGTTCCAAGCCACTCAAGGCTACCAAGTGAGAACTCTCAATAAAGGGCCCTGCATGAAGCTTTGGGTTCCTCGCCCTTATTCTGATTAGGGAGTTTTGTGCATGGCAAAGAACAAAACAGTGGTACAAGTGAGAAGTCAAGCAGGAAAGAATGGACTCACCTGGAGCAGCACCCCACTGTGAGCATCTACGTTGGGCCAAGGATTCTTGGCCTTCCCTTGCTCTAAGAGGATATTGGGCACAATCTTGTACAACTGAGCAACCAGCTTAAACAGAGGGTCGTTAGGCAGATGTTTCAGAGCAAACTCTCTCTGGCAGGAATACCGTGGGTCAGTCTTCCTTAGCACTGCATGACCATATCCTGGGACAACCTGCAAAGGGGGGGAATCACAGAGCTGGCATATTCAGTAGAACTGTCCCCTTTCATTTTCAGGATCATTTGGTCCTGATGGATCAAGCAGGACTGTAAATTCAAAGTCAGCCTGGGTGGAAACCCTGTCTCTAAATAAAAAGATAATGCAGCCAGGTGGCGGTGGCGCACACCTTTAATCTCAGCACTCCGGGAGGCAAAGGAGGGCGGATCTCTGAGTTTGAGGCCAGCTTGGTCTACAAAAGCTAGTTCCAGGACAGGCTCCAAAGCTAGAGAAACCCTGTCTCAAAAAAAAAAAACAACAAAAATAAGGAAAGAAAGCAAGCAAGCAAGCAGTGGCTGGGAAAATAGGTGGTAGAGCACTTGCCTTGCTAGCCAGAGATGCTGGGTTCAAGCCCAAGCATCATAAAAAAGAAAACTAAATCCACAAGGCAAACAAATGGGGAAACAATAAAAGAGGCAGTTTTCTAGCTAATGCAGGGGCTGCTTTTATTCTTTTATTTTTTTCCCTTGAGATAAGGTCTCAATAGCCTGGAATTTTCTTTCAAATTTCAGTGTTTAGTCTCTTTCTTGGTTGCTTACCCGTCCTGAGTTGAGTGTATTCCAGATGTAGTCTCGTAACTTCTCATCTGACACATCTTTGCCAACTTCCTTCTGTAGCTGTGTTAGCCAGACAAGCACTTCCTATGGTAAGTTTAGGATGGGAAGAGGAATGTCAATATACACGCCAAGGAAAGAGGGTCAAGATGGGGGACAGGTCATGTGAGTAAAAAACACAGAACGGGAAAAAGAAAGCTAGTCTTACCTGATTGGCTAGTCCATGGAGTGGCCCTGCCAGCCCATTCATGGCTGCTGCAAAGGCCAGGTAGGGGTCTGAAAGGGCACTGCCCACCAGGTGGCTTGTGTGGGCACTTACATTACCACCCTCATGGTCACTGTGGGGACATGAGGCAGAGCCAAAGTGAGAAAGGAAAGGGCTGGTTACGACACAGACACTGCTTTTCTCTTGTCAGATCCTGGCCTTCTGGGCTCCCGACACCCTAGCCGGTCAGCTGTGCCTACTCTCTCTCTCCACCCCTACTTCCACTGTTAGGATCAAATACAGAGCTCAAAGCATGCATTAGGCAAACACTCTAAGCACTGAGCTACAGTCTCAGCTACTTCCCCCATTTTAATAATGGTGACCAGAAGAGGGAGCTCCTGGAAAGCTGACAGACTGACTCCCTTGTGTTTTTTTTTCAAATCAGAAGCAATTCCCCTAAAGCTTTCAGCTTTTCTTCCTTATTTCTTGCCAAGTTTCAATCTTTACAAGATGTTTCTACCTATACCCCTTTGCTATACAGGTCATCTGTTCCCAGATAATAACATTAAGGAGCTTTAAAATGTAGTCCTACCCCTACCCTCATTGCTGGGCATGGTGGCACATACCTTCTAATCCTAGTACTTGGGAGGCAGAGGCAGCTCTGGGGGATCTTTATGAGTTTGAGGCCAGCCTGATCTACATAGTGAGTTCCAGGACCAGGGCTATGTAGAAAGATTCTGTGTCTCCAAAAAAACAAACCCAAACCAAATCAAAGGGTTTCCCATCAATCCAGGGTTGCCTCCCCACCCCCTACCCACCAAGACAGGGTTTCTCTGTGTGTAGCACTGGCTGTCCTGGAACTTGCTTTGTAGACCAGGCTGGCCTCAAACTCACAGAGATCCACCTGCCTCTTCCTCCTGAGTGCTGAGATTAAAGGTGTGCATCACCACCACCCAGCTCAATCCAGACATTTAAGGGGTATAATTATTAAATCTATCTTACCTGTGGATGGTGAGATACAAACGCATAAGCTCAGTGAACTGTGCATCAGTATAGCCTAACATATTGGTAAAATTGTGGGACCAGTCCAGCTTAGAGTCAATGGCCCCAATGCTGCTGCCTTCCCGGTAAAGATTCCGGTAGATCTTTGCTGCAACACAGGGTAGCTTTGCAATCAGGTCCATACAATCTTCATAAATCAACTGATTAAAGAAAAGATGGAGAAAAGAGGAATTACCTACAAAGCATTAGGCTGCAATACTGTTTGTCCTTCACAGACAGTGTCTGAGCCGACAGCTGTATGCTGGGTGGTTATATATTAAGTATATTTCAAGGTACAGAATAACAATAACCATGTACTGAGTAAATTACTACATCCTAGGTTTCCATCCTCCTGACCATAAGAGCATGCATACATGAGCTGAGGTTCCTCAGTTAAGTATCTGATGTGCCACACTGTGATGTGCTTAGGGTAGTATAACTTTACACTAAACGGATGTGCTAGATGTAAAGGACGTCACCTTTACATCTTTAAATTTTAAAAATTTTATTATTATATGCGTATAATGTACGTGTAAAGAGGCAGAGCCTACATGTCCATAGCACATAGTGAGATCAGAGGATGACTCTGTGAAGTCCCTTCCTTCCTGCCACCCTTACGTGGGTCCTGGGAACTGAAGTCAGATTCCTGGGATTGTACACGTGCTTTTACCTGTTGAGCCATCTCACTGGCCCATTTTCTAAAGTTAATTCTTTATTTCTTTATTCTAATGTTTAATTTTATAGTTTAGATTGCATTGAAAATTTATTACATATGTTAGGAGTCAAAACAGTTACTGAATTACTGAATAGCAAAAGCTTCAAGGCTTTAGATACGTATTATGCTAAATCTATTATAAAAGGTTTTGAAACACGTATACTTTGATAGAAAACTTGTGCAGCATGTAGGCAGCCTGGACTCGATGCCTAGCATTCACCTAAAAGTTCATCCAAACATGGGTGGAGAGACGGTTCTGCAGTTAAGAGCACTTGCTCTTGTAGAGGATCAGGGCACTCAACATAGTAGCTAACAATGATCTCTAACTCGGTTCAGGATCCACTGCCCTCTTCTGGCCTCCACAGATACTGCATGCAAGTGGTACACAGACTTGCAGACAAAACACGTCAAAAATAAATCTTGAAAAATATACCAAGAAGAGTACACTAACTGGTTATTGAAAACACACACACAAGTAACATTATACAGACCAAGCAGGTCATATTTACCTATTTATACACACGTGCACACACACATGCACCAACAATTAATGAAAATAATGAAAATAGAAGTAATGAATCTGAAAGAGAGCAAAGATGGGAGGGTCTGAAAAAAAGGCAGGCAGTGGTGGCACATACTTTTTTTTTCTTTTTTTAAAGTATTTTATTTTTTTTTATTTATTATGTATACAATATTCTGTCTGTGTGTCTGCCTGCAGGCC
>LOJH01058504.1:7530-18929 GCA_001685095.1 Ellobius talpinus
TAATATAGTTTCTGTGTGATTATTTCAGGGCTAAGCAGCTGGGAACCAACAAGCGGCCCCTCCTCCAACAGAGCAAGCCATGAGAAGCAAGCTAATCACCAGCTCCCCTCCATAGTCTCTTCTCGGCTCTGGCCTTATGTTCCTGCTCTGACTTCCCTCATGACTGATTCTAACCTATGAGATATAATAAACCCTTTTCTCCCTAGGTTGCTTTTGGTCATAGTATTTATCACAGAAGTAGAACATTAACTAAATCGTTATTTGAATGTGTATTTAAATGTACATTTAAAATCAGATAATAGGAAATATGTCAACATTAAATTTCCTGGTTTTGATACCTTATTATGGATTTGATTTAAGACGACCAACCTTTGTTCTCAGAAAGCAAACCACCAAATACTTAAAGGTAAAGAACAGGACCAGGTACACCATGTTCAACAAGGGCTTGCTAAATAAGTTGAGAGAGTCTTGGCTTACCCACTGCTATTGTTAATGAAAATGGAAGTCTAGCTGGGGAAATGGCTCAGCAGGTAAGAACATTTGCACTAGCATGAGGACTTGAGTTTGCACCACCGGCAACCACATAGAAGGCCCAGTGTGATTGCATGTGCCTAAAACCCAGGGTTATGGTGGTTGGAGACAGGAAGATTTGCTGAGGCTTGCTGGTGGTCAGCCTAGCTCCATGTTCAATAAGAGATCCTGTCTCAAGGGAAAAGGCAGGGATTGACAGAACACGGCATCCAGTGTCCTCTTCTGGCCTTCACAATTGTGGGTGAGCACACCCACAAACACACATGTCCACATGCACAAACACGTGCACACACACATACACACACACATTGAGATATATGCACAGACACATACACAGTTGGCTAGAAATAACTAATTAAAATGTGCATATAATTTTCAATTTGACATATATCTAAAATTCAGGCAGATCTTTCTAGATCTTCTTATAGAAGCATAACTTCCAGTTAGGGAAAGATAAATACTTTCTTTTAAACATTGGGCCTCTAAAGTGACGAGCATGTGTCAAGTGGCTTTCTCTGCCGTCAGCTCTCATAAACATTCCACTCCTTTCTCCACCTTCACCCACTTTTTCTGACTGTGTGATCGATGAGAATGTTCAGAGGAACAAACAACAATGCGCCTGCTTTTAGACACTTCATATTACTGCTAACATCAGCGAGCATTCATCCCCAGTTCTCTTCAACAAAAGATTTTTAAAGATACAAGAAAAAAAACTTAAGAGATTTTTCAATTCAATTATCTTGTCATTACAACAAAGTCGCACTGATGGTTAAATAACAGCCACACGACAGGGAAACTATCACAGACTGGTTACCTGTCCTTCATTCTGAAATGTATAGGTGGTTTTATTCCTTCTACAGACAAGAGGAATAAATTTTAATAAAAAAATAAGTTGCAGATGGAGAGAGAGTCCAAGCAATTCCATTAAAAATCAGGAACAAACTACTCTCTCCATACCTACTCAGGGTAGTTACTGAAGTCTTAGATAGAGCAATAAGACAACTGAGGAGATCAAGATGATACAAGTTGGAAAGGAAGAAGTCAAAGTGTGTTTATTTGCAGATGACAGGACAGTATACATAAGTGATCTTGAAAATTCCACCAGGAAACTCCTACAGCTGATAAACACTTTTGGCAAAGTAGCTGGATACATAATCAAATTCACAAAAATCAGTAGCCCTCCTATATAAAAATGAAAAAAAAGACATAGAAGGAAATCATAGAAACAACACCTTCTCAATAGCTTCAATAATATAAAGTATCTCCAGGTAACTCTAACCAAGCAAGTGAAAAACTAGCATGATAAAAAAAAACATTAAGACATAAAAAAAAGAAATTGAAGATATCAGAAGGTTGAATGATCTCCCATGCTCACTGAGTTGTTAGGATTAATATAGTAAAAATGGCCATCCTACCAAAAGCAATTACAGATTCAGTGCAATTGCTATCAAAATTCCACACAACTCTTCCCAGATTTTGAAAAGACAATTTTCAGCTTTATATGGAAACACAAAAAGCCAGGATGGCTGAAACACTCCTGAATGATAAAAGACCTGCTGGAGGTGTCACCACCCCAAATTTCAAGTTGTACTAGAGAATTAGAGTAATAAAAACAGCATGGTGTTGGCAAAAACAGAAACACAGATGGGTTGATCAATGGAATCATACATGTGGAAGAGTGCATCAGTTTAGCTGCTTCTAGACACCTGAGAAGCCTTCTTGCAGCAGGGCTTCAATCTCCTCAGCCAGTCCACTCACTGATTAACAATAAAGCAGTAAATCTATTTATTAATACTGAAATCCACAAAGACATTGTCTAAAACAACAATCACTTCTGTTACTTGGAAACGCCAAAGAGATCTATGAGTAATATAGTGAACACATAGGGGAATTAAAAAAATCTGTTATAGTTGGTTATAAAAAACAGTAGGAAAAGGAAAATGAACACTGGCCTGAAAAGCAGAGATATCAGATATTGTTTTAAAGAAATGCCCAGGGATTCTTAACTGACACATGGACAGTTACTGGAGATAACATGATGGGAATTTAATGTAATGTTTCATCTGTAGGAAATATTGGTCTTATTGCTTTCCAATATCAGTGGAGTCTGCCTAGCCTTTGCTATTTCATTGAGCTGTCAAGGCCAGAGAAAAGACCACTGTGAAACTCCCACTATGGCAAAGACAATTGCAGAGGCTCTAAGTTATCTGAACCACTTGAAGCATCTTCCCTTATCTTACAGACAATGGTGATAACCAGGAAGAATGACCAAACCCATTTGTTTAATCATTTGTTTGTTCTCCTAAATGATCAGCATCGTCTAAAGATTGTTGCTTAAGAGAGCTTGCATATAAACAGAAACAGACTCGGAAATACAAATTTATTGTAGGAAACAGACTCTCGTATTTTTAAGCTGTTTGAAATAGGAACAGTAATAGGCAATCTTTCCAAATTCACTGGCGAGGAAGCCATAAGCAACCAGTTTAGTGGCGAGCAGGGCTAAAAGGAAAAGACAATCATCTACTTCAGCAATTCTTCTAGCTTAGCGACTGAAACTTAAGTGAGAAATATTTTTCGAAGAAAGAAAACTTCTTTTACAAAGTGAAAAGCCAATTTCAGAAGCTGAAGACTACATGCTTTTGTTTTTAAACCGATAATAAATTCCTTTGTAATTTAATCAACACATGCGGAAGCTGCCACTGTGCAGGTAATGAGTGAGCGAGAACAAATGAGGGGCCTGACTGAGCTTTGTTTTGTGATTTGAGTATTAAAAAGAAATACAAGAGAGAACAAAAGGCAAGAGAGTCCTGGAATAGAGGGTGGATTAGAAGCGTCTTCCATGTGATTCTGTGAATAAGGGTCAGGGTAACCAAGGAGGAAAAAGAAAGGGAGAGACTTGAAAATCGAGAAAGACGGGACACAAAGCTAAAACCATTGGGAAAGAACAGGAAGGAGCAGAAAGCAGTCTAGAGTTCCAGAGTGGGAGGGTGAGAACTGAAGCCTCAACCCAGGGAGCTAAGCAACCCTCATGACCGCAGACTGGCACAGGGGAAGCCCACAGTTCGTACGGCCCAAAGGCAGGAAAGAGAATTGGTGTGAAATGACTTCTGAAGTTCGCTACATGGCTCGCCATGTCTTCGAGGGCTACCGCTGTTGTCCATCTTGGAGGAAGGCCTATTTGAGACTGAACAAACCTGAAAACAATAAGTAGCAATGGCAGGTCAAGGAGCCTGAGGATGTCGGCCTCGGTGACTGGTGGGAGCCAGATAGTGGAGGACTAGCGAGCTGCAGACCAGCAAAGAGGTTTAAGCCAGGGGGCTAAAGTGGTGAGGCTGTGAGAGTTGTTGGCTTCACTCTCCACGGAGAGAGCCAGGTCCACTGTCTATGGGTTAGACGGAGAGCATTCAGCCAGAGGCCTGTGTTTGCTCAGTGAGCCTCCAGCACCATGTCATTGCCACGGGTAGCTTGCTGCTCCTTGGGCCTGAGAAGTCAAAGCCCTTGTCCAGCATTTATCCCAATTTCCAGAACTTCTTCGCTCTTCTATGATGGTTTACTTCTGGGCAGTCATCCCAAAGTGTCCAGACCAGCAGACACAGAACCAGGTTCCCTCACTTCTACCCATCGAGCACAAGAATCCTACACGTTGAAGAAGAAAGACATACAACAAAAGACTTCAGAAAGAAAAAGTTATTAGTGACTCAATGAACCAGCAAGCCTGTAAAATGAAGGACTAAATTAGTGTATGTATACCTTTTAATAATCACCCTAATGTAAGTGATCTTAACTTTCCTATTAAAATCTTCAGACTAGCTGAGTGGATTAATATATATATATATGACCCAACTGTTTGTCTGCTAAACCAAGTTTGGCTTCCATTCTGGAATGGAGCCTGGGCCCCTTGAATCACATTTGTGGCTTTCGTTTGCTGTTCCTTTCTAGGAGCTGGAAATTACTTCAGTCCTTTGTCTTGACAAGATCCAAGTTTGGCTGTATAGAGTATTTGTTGATCTTTCTCGTCTATATCATCTTCCATTGATTAGGGTTGGGTATTAAAGGTACCCACTGCTATCCAATCTGGGTCTATGTGCCCCTTTATGACCAGTGGTTACCTGTTTTATGACATTTAGTGCATATGTATTTATATTCATAGTATCTTTTTTTAAGACAGGGTCTCATTTAGCCCAGGCCATTCTTCAACTTGAAACTAGCTGAGGATATGAAAACTGTAAGCTTCTGATCCTCCTGCTTCTGCTCACCAAGTTATGGGATTGCAGACCTGAAGCCTCATGTGCAGCTTTCATGCTGATGGGGTGAAACCCCAGGCTTGGCCATGCTAGTCAGTCATTCTCCCTGCTGAGCCACGTTCACAGCTTATTATACCTTTGGACCCACTGTTTCCTTTAGTAGGTAGTGACTGGCTACAGAGGGTTACAAGTTGTCCTGAGTATCAGAAGAGACTTTGGACTTCAGATTTTTAAAGTCTTGAGACTGAGAGACTATGGGGACCTTAAAGGTAGACGAAATGCATGTTGCATTATGGTAGGACCACGAGATTAAGAGAGCCTGGGTGTGGAATGTGGTGGTTTAAATGGGATGTTCCCATATTCTTAGGCATTTAAATACTTGCTCCCTAGTTGGTACTGTTAAGGGATGCTTAGGAGATGTGGCCTTGCTGGAAGATTGCTTTGAGGTTTCAAAAGCTACATACCATTTTCAGTGTGTTCTCTCTGCTTCCTGTTTGTGGTTTGAAATGTGAGCACTCAGCTCTCAGATTCCTGCTCCAGCCTGAGTTCTGCAATTATGGACCCTAAGTAAACCCTTCCTTCTATTAAAAAGAATCAACAAATTTCAGAGTTAAGGCACTCCATGGATCAAAGGCATTTAACAAACAACTACAGAATATTCCATGAATCAGCTGTGAATACACATTTCTCTCGGCAGCCTGCAAAACTTTCTCTAAGATAAATCACATTTTTGTTCATAAATTACATCTTAACAATCACAAGAAAATGAAATATTTCATGAGTCTTATCACATCATAGAAGTATAAAACTACAAATCAATAGAAACAGAAACTACCCAAACACCAGGATGAAACAATATATGTTTGTATGAAACCCAGGGGACATTTTTTTAAATTTTAAATTTCTGCAATCAAAAGTGAAGACACAACTTTATAGAATCTTGGCAATGCAGCAAAGGTCAGGAAGTTAAAGATATAAAGGCAGTCCCTAAAAACGTAAGAAACATCACAAAACCACTAGTATAAACGTTTACTTCAGGGTCTCAGGGAAACAAGGAAAAGCCAAATTCAAAATTAGTAGATGAAAAGAAGCAACTCCCAGGGTAAGGATTAATGATATGGTAACTAAAAGAAAAGCACAAATAGCTATGAAATAGTATGAGTTGCTCTTTTTTAAGATAAAGAAGATGGACAAAAATCTTAGCTAGGTTAAGTGAGCAGGCAAAAGAGAACGAGGGACACAAATTAATAAAATTAGAGATGAAAGCCAGAGTATCCATAGCAAATATTTAAAAATGGAGAAGCCAGAAGAAATGGATGAATTTCAAATCACATATGAGAAACTAAAATTGAACCAAGAGGATATAAAGAAAAGAAAAGATTAGCAACCTGAACTGAAACAGGGCCAGAAATGAAAAAAGGGTCTCTTGACAAGAAAAAATGCAGGAGCAGACAGGGTCTGAATTCTACTCTTTAAAGAAGAGTGAACACCAATGTCCCTTGGGTTGCTCCACAAGCTTGAGATGCAAGGATGATTCCAAGTTCAACCTTTAAAGCCACCTTTCCCTTATACCAAGATAAAGACACGGTTAAAATGGGAACTACTTACTGCCTTAATTAGGAACTGATTACTTGGGTGACATACACATAAAAATTGTCAGAGAAATATTTGCAGACTGAATTAAATAATACTTTATGAAGATGGTACTCCATCATCAAATTGGTTTCATTCCAGGGAGACAAGACTGATTCAAGTACACAAACCAAACCACACAGCACATCAATAGAGGAAAGGACAAAAAAAGATCACATGATCATCTGAACAGATGCAGAAAAGGGACTCTGATATCCCTTCTTCATAAAAGCCCTTAAAAGAACAAATAGATTAAGGATGATAGCACAACAAAATAAAAGCTATCTACAATAAGCCTGGGTACAGTCAGCATTATACTGTTCCATTCACAACGGCCTAAAACATTCCCAGAAATAGACCCAACACAGAAGGTGAGAGACCTCAACAATGAAAACTGAAGCACTGGAGAGGGCTAAGGGTGCATCTCAAAAGTAAGCTGCTTCCCTAGCACATGCAAGGCCCTGAGTTCAATACCCCATAGCCTCCCCAACAGAAAAGCCCTAAAACACCAAAGAAATGGAGGGAAAATATAAAAGATAGAAAAGCTCCCATGTAGGTGCAACCATAAATTACAATGTAAATGACCTGGTTATCAAAGTAATCCACTGATTCAATATGATTCCCATTAAAAATTCAATTATGTCTTCACAGAAACAGAAAAAGCAATTTAAAACTTCCCGTGGAAGTACCAAAGATTCCCAGATAGGCAAGCAATCTTGAGCAAAGTGAACAACCTGGCTTCAAATTATACTGCAAAACATGGTCCTGGCACAAAAAACAGACATGTAGACCACTGAGATTGAATGGAGGCCAGATATAAACTCTTAGCTTTAGCCATCTGATTCTTTTTTTCTCATGTGTATGTGTTATTCATACATGTGTATGTATGTTCACATGTGTGCAGGTACTCATGTGTGCAGGTGCATATGTTCATGTGTGCTTGTATGTAAAGGTTCAAGAGCATCTTCATTGACCACTCTCTATACCTTATACACCGTGGCAGGGTCTTTCCGTTGAACCCGGAGCTCACTGATACAGCTAGTCTAGCCAGCTTGCTTGTCATAAGGATCTGGTCTCCCCCTCCAGAGCACTTGGATTACAGGCAAGCCATTATACCTGCACCACTTTTAACCACCAAACCATTTCTCTAACCCAAAAATTCCCATTCTTCATCATCAGACAATCAATTTAATTTTAAAACTGAGTATCCACCTCTCATTTTACTTAGTGCCAGACAAATTCATTCATCTCACATAGGGAGACCGCAATCGGGCACTTGCATCTCATAGGGTTTAAGAAAATTGCCAAATTTCACTACCAGCCACAGCTGAGTTCTAATATCCCCAACTGTATTGGCACTCAGCATGGTTTGGAAGATGGCCCAAATGATCCACTAGGTTTTGCTTCTATAAAAACAAAAGTAAATAAGGGCTGGGAATATAGCTCGGTGGTAGAGCACTTGTCTAGCATATGTGGAGAATCTATGTTCAATTCCTAGCACCAACAAATAAAATCAAACAGAGGTATGTAAATGACATGGGCATCTAGAGCTAAAAAGTCCAAGTGGAAAGATCTGCTCTACACAATTACCCTAGTAGAAATAATACTCAAAGTCAAAGCCTTAAGTCAGTCTCTATTCCTGAGATGGAGACACAGGTCAGAGGACATTGGAAAGAGCAAGGATGCTGACTACATCACTCACATTTCATGTCAAACAGCACCCTGGCCATGCTAAAAGAAAAAAAATCACAAGATTCCAGCTTTTCCTCTTTACCAACATTTAAAAACTCTTTTTCTTCTTTGACAATGACTAAACTTATAGCACATATTCCCAAAACAGAAAATGACATTAGTTAGCCCTAGCTTGCTAGTCCAGTGGAGGGAGGACTAGGTTCAGACATCTATGGCATTTCAAGAGCTACCCTTCATCTCCCTGGATCTCCCTACTAAACGTCCCCCAACCCATGTCTCCTGTAGAATTGAGTCTACTCTTTGGAAAACAAGGGCAGAAAGGGAACCATAGCCGCTACTTTCCAAGTGTTATTATATCCAAGTAAGAATCTGAAATCAGGGCTGGAGAGATGGCTCAGTGCTTAAGAGCACTGCCTGCTCTTCTAAAGGTCCTGAGTTCAATTCCCAGCAACCACATGGCGGCTCACAACCATCAGTAATGAGATCTGTTGCCCTCTTCTGGCCTGCAAGCGTATGTGCAGGCAAAACACTGTATAAATAAATAAATCTCTAAAAAAAAAGAAATTAAAAAAAGAATCTGAAATCAAAAATGTAATATTTAAAAACAGCATTTATAGGGTTAAAGAGAGCAAATATTCCTTGAATATTATCCGAGCACATGAATAACTGGAAATGACAAACTTGAACCAAGGTAAATACAAGGAGAGGGCTATTGCTGCATTATCTAAATTCGCCTTCATAATTCTGTGGCGATTTGACGAACATTTTTTCTACTATTACAAGAATGAGGGGAAAACTTTGATATTGTTTAAAAGAAAATGAAACAAGCCTGGAGAAATGGCTCAGCAGGAAAAGGCTCTTGCTGCCATGCCTGGCCTCCTGGGTAGAATTCTCAGAATGCACATGGTACAAAGAGAACACTGACTCTCACGAGTCTTCTCCTGACCTCCACAAGTGCTCTGTGACATGTGCCCCTTGGCAAACAAGTATAACTATTAAAAAAAATTAACATATTTAAAAAAGAAAAAATAATCACACATTTATGAGTTGAAATACATAGAAAAGCCATTTACTAATTGCATCTTAGTAATAAAATTACAGACATATAAATTAATAAAATATTAAGTATGTGTTTTCAAAAATAACTATACCCACTGCCATTGTCAAAGAAGTAGTAACTTATGGCATACCATGTGCAGCACAGCTTGGTCCTGGAAATTGGCTGGGGTGGCAAAGACATGAAGAAAGGACTGAACAGACAGACACACAGCCAAGAAAGCTGGGTTTAGGCAGGCCACGCCCATCCTGATGGAGTGACAGCAATGACATGCCAACCCAGAAATCTGAGCACGTTGACTGTGTCCAGCACAGGGGAGGAGAAAGGCGTCTGTAGGCGAGCAGTGTCCATCTGTACCATTCAGGAGGCAGACGCCACAGTTGCTGGGGTTCACACACCCTGCTTGATCATTTGATCGTTCGTAGACATTCATACTTGCACACACTGTCATCGTTTAGACTTGGACCAGAGGAGGCTTTGCCATCCCTCTGAGCCTCACCATGGGGGAGGGACATAGACGTCGCCAAATTCACATGTGTCTGAGACATTGGTCCCGGACATGGTCACACCCATGTCAACAATACATATTTACTCAGGACTTCATCCACTTTTCACACCCTCGGCTCCTCACATCCCCAGGTAAATCTGGGGAAACAATTCCTAAGACAGTTACAGTCAAAGTGAGGAAGTAAGGCTCTCATTGGAGCATGATCGCATTTGTTTTCATTCTTAAGGTGTTCATATACCAGCCCTGTAAACTGGTTTTTGATTTGTTTTTCTCAAGGATTTAAGTTATAATTGGAACTTATAAATAAAACTGTTGACATTAACTAAACTAACCCTCCCAACTTCTCATTTATTTTAAATAAAATAGACTTAAAAAGTTTAAAAATCTATTTCACCTATTTCTGTTCCTATTCTGATGTTTTTCTTAGGTCTGTCATAAAAAGCAAACAGCCCGGATAGAAATAACAGAAATTACAATTTGACTACTAGTGTTAAAACATAATCAGCCCATGAATTACATTCTCTGTATAAAGACCACTGACTCCTAAGATTTTCATCTTCTTAATAAGGCTAAGCAGGAGAAGAAATTGGTTTCCCCACTGTTAAAAATGATAAACATTTATTTATATTAAAAATAGCTAGCTCCTAGCTATTTGCTTTTTGCCCAGTGGCATATAAAGGTTTTTGTACTCACATGGCAAGGCCTTCTTAATCAGGTGAATAGTCAACCAGTTATCAAAAACTGTATTAATCTCAAAGGGCATTCCAAAAGAAAGAAATTTATGTATTTATCAAAACAACACAGAAGTTGGGACATTTATGCACCTGAAGTAGAGCTCAATAGATACTGAGCAAAAGTGATAAAACCTAAGAGACAAATCAATAATCATTACTGAATGGGTAGCAACACTCAAAGTGAGAAGAGGTGGACTAAAAACTAGTAAGGATGGGGAAACGTGAACACTGATGTTTTGTGGGATGCCAGCAGAACACCACACTAGACAACAGAATGTACTGTCTTTTACTTTCAACCATGGCACTAGCTTCAACGGACTTTAAAATTTAACATGACAGAGTATGTTTTCTGGCCATCATAACTTAAATTTTAATTAATTATGGGAAAAACTACTAAAAAACACAAATGCTTGGAAAATAAATAACAAGCATACTTTTTAATAGCTCACTAATCAAGAAATTAATGGGTTAAGGTGAATTAAAATTAAAAATGAGCTTATCAAAATATGTAAGGTACAAGTAAAGCCAGGACTAGGGGAAGATAGATAGCACTGAATGACATTCAAAAATCAGAATGAGTTGAGATTAATTACCTAAGCTTTCACTTTAAGAGACAAGGGGGAAGGAACCAAACCACTACCAAAATAAACAGAAAATAATAAAAATAAAGACATCAGAAATCATTAAAATTAAAAAAAGAGACATACAGTTTAAATTGTAAGTTGGTACTTTGAGGAAACCAACAAAAACCATAAGCTTTAGAGTAATCACAATGTGGGGGTGCAGGAACTACCTCAAAAAGAGGCAGGGCTGGTGAGATGACACAGTGGGTAAAGGCACTTACGGGTGAACCTGGAGACCTGAGTTCAAGCCCCTGAAGTAACATAAAGGTGAACGGAAAGAATCTGATCCACAAAGATGCCCTCTAATCTAAACACAATGGTAATATTGAAAGAAAGAAAGGAAGGAAGGAAGGAAGGAAGGAAGGAAGGAAGGAAGGA
>LOJH01058506.1:351-11399 GCA_001685095.1 Ellobius talpinus
AAAGCCTTGTATTCATCAGTCTTACTGTGAATGTTGTTCCTACATTTTGTATATCGTTTTGAATAAATATGCTGATATGCTGAAAAATTGTCTCAGTGTGAAACAGCACAATAAATAATAAAATTTATTTATTTCTATAACTAGAAGAAAGAAATTTGTGCCCTCTGCAGTGCTCTAGCTCCTGGACAACAAGAGCCATGGCAGCTAACTTTGACCTAGAAATAATCAGAGCCTGCAGTAAGCTGTTAGGTTCATGACAGCTAAGAAACCCAGGAGGGTTTTATGGAAGTTCTTAGAAAATCAACTCTCCCTGTTTCATTACAAGAGAATGGTTTTGCACTGCATCTCACAACAGAGCTGTTAGCATTCTAATAAGCATTAACAGTAGTGTGTGATCTGAACACTGAATCCTATGAAGGTCCAAGCCCTCAAATTGTCCTAAGAATTGGAAGAGCTAAAATGAGGAGGTTGAATACAGTGCTTTGACAATTGTAAGGATAAATTTAAATCCCTCAAATTCCAGATGTACCTTAATCACACAGGCCAGCTGGAAGTCTCTCCTTAATCAGAGGGGAATTGCTTATATTGCTCTTTGCTGTCACGTAAGAAAGCTAGAATTACTTCGATGATCAATATTCTTAGGAAGACTCTGATCCACTGAAATCAATGATCAACAAATGCTCTTCCTAACTACTCCAAATAATAATAATTAGGTGAGCTAAAGTTTAGTGATAGCTTTCACAGAGGAAGCCTTCTTAGTTAGCCCTTTGAAAGAGCATCTTAGGCGCGCCATGAAAAAACTCTGAGTAGAAGCATGGCACAATATACTGCTCGGTGTTAGGAAATGGCATAAGGAGAGGTTTAAACCTCGAGGCCCTGGCAAGACATCTCCATTCCTTCATAGGAACCTTTACCAGAGAGTACCAGAACCCATACACACTTCACTAATAGGCAGTCTTCTGTGAAATTTGCTCACCTTTGTCTTAAGGAACTAAAACTTGTTCTTTAGAGTAATACAGAATCATTTAAAAATATTCTCTGGAATATTATCACTTGTGCTCTATTATGTAGTTATTACTATGAAAAATTAAAGACAAAAGATGCCATGGATTTAAAATATTAAGGAATTGTTTTATCAAATGAGCAGTTCTCCATGGAATTACAGCTAGGAAGGAGTTAACACACTGCATTGCATGCCTAGCCTACTCCTAGAGAGAGATGCACTCACAAGAACTTAGTAATGACACCATTAACCTTTCGTAGCCTAGCTGTGCAAGGTACTTCACCATTGGTTCAAGTGACTCCTTGTTCTCCCATTGCAGCTCACGAGACTTTTTACTAAGTGTCATTAATCAAAGGTGAAACATTTTCAGAGCAGGAAAGTTGTCACGGAAACAGGCTGCTATGTGTGGAAAAAAATAAAGGGTTTTGATAATTATATACTAACTCAACAGTAATATTCTTTTGAAGTCACCCAGGTTGCAGGCCCTCTTTTCTTTTAGGGCTCTAATTTTGGGGTAGACCTGTTAATCTTTTTTTCCATTTATTTGCCTTTCTTATTCAGTAATTGAACTGTTCAGATGTTATTGATTAATGTAGTTTTCTTAAATGACACATTGATGTGACAGCCGAAGCTATATCCTTTATGCTGTTCCTTCTTCTGAAATCCTCATGGATATTCTGGAATGCAGAGAGGGGCTAAAGATGTCGAGATTTCATGTAAAAACAGATGGACTTATGTACATAAAGGGAGGGTAAACAATATTTGGTTCACCGGTGTTGAAGATCACTGGCATAGATTTTTAAACTTAATTGAGCATAAGAACCAGCATATTATAAATATGTCATCTGGGGGGGAATGAACCTTACAAGTTTTAATAATGAAAAGCTATAAGCTTTTAACGAAGGTGACTGAAGGAAGAAATCCTACAGATGTAGCATATTGGAGCCTTGGCTTCTTGTAACAGAAAATTAGAAATGCTCCTCATTGTTTTACTAGGCTCCCATCACAGAGGAAACAAACAACAAACCATGGTCCAGGTAGCTATGGGAAAGAGAAAATAAGTTAAAAGTGTATATTTAGGAGAGCAGATCCTGCAGAGTTTTATCATAGCCCAAACTGCCAATATCATTTATTTTGTGGAATAAACATCTGTGCTTTGTAATATAATTGGGAAATACAAGTGCAATGCGAGTTCTGTTTAGTTTGCAACTCTGGGTGTTTCTTCCCTCACGCTGTTTGTGTTAATTGCCCCTTGTGGTTGGGCTGCGTGTCTCTCATCCTCATAGTGTGCAAGTGAATTTGTGCTGTGCTTCTCTCAAGCACACCTGCAAGAAATTTTAATAGCTTTAAAAACTGAAGATGTCTCCCTAACTCCCTATTGCATAAGTCATGACTACCTGAGGTATCATCACAGAAGATAATTTAATAATAGCTGTGATGATATAGGCACCTGAAATTCCATCTGCCAGTATACAGAGCACGAATACTTTTCTCTCCTCCCCCACCTCACACTTTTCTAGAATCAGCTAATGTTTTTCTCCTGGCATATGGATATTGCATGCTGTGGCCTGGACATTCAAAAATTTTGGCAATAGTTATAACATTGAATTCTACTGAATTATAAGTTGATAAATGCTTTGACAAATTATAACCTGTTTCATACTAACTCCTGAATTCTTGTTTTAACATTCAAATTTAGTTTAGAATAAAATTATACAAATATAGAAAGAAAAAATAATTTGCATCAGTAGCTTAGTCTAGCTGCAGATATGGCTCCAAAATAAAAAACTAAATGCTACTTTTATAAAAGTATATAGCAGAATTTAAAGATGTTCAAAGATTTCAAAGTATTTATTATAAAGTAGATGACAGATTTTAGGGAGAACAGTAATTTTAAGGAAGGCTAAATTATTTTTTGTAGAGTGATCAGTAGCTTCATTGAATGAATAAATGAGCAATTGCATGGGTAAGCACTAAATGGACTAAATTAATGTACATAGTCATTTATGAACTTATGACTAAGTTATTCAGACTAAATTTTGTTACATATATTCATCTATATAATTTTATTTAATCTATGCTATAAATTTTAAGTAGACATTTGAGCAAAGAAACATCTTTAAAAGTACAAGCTCCTGGCTTTGGCTCTTGTTATATTATTCAACTTCATAGTCGTCATTAACCACCTTTTGAAATTTAAACTTGAAAAGTTAAAGAACACTGTTTATGTTCCCCAGTGAACTGCCTACTCCTTATCTGTTCTCTGAGTATTACTCTTTCATTGCTTCCCTACGATGGGCTTCCCTGTCTTGAAAGATCACTACAAAGTTGCCCTGCATTACAACTCCAGGATGCTGTGTGTGTAAAGAAGGTGGGAAGACCCCATAGTTAAGTCTGTCCAAGCAAGAGTGTTGATGGGACAGACAGAAAGTGGCCTACTTTTTGCTTGGTTCCTATGCTGGATCCTTGAAGCTTATTGCTGATTAGCTTCTTTGAATTTAGTACATATTAAAAATGTGAAGGTTTTCTCATATAATGATGTTAAATGTAGTGTGCCATGTTAATTTTTAGAAGAAAAAACTACTTTAAACTTAGTTGACTATGATGCCATGAAAGTCCCATCTGATTGCTAATGGGTTCTCTATTTTGTTCTTCAAGATATACATATAAACATGAAATTGTACCTAAAACTGTGATCCAGTTAAGTAAGGCACAGTAAACTTCATATCAATGTGTTTTCACAATAAATTATCACAATGAATCTGAAAACTTTGAGTGTTATCCCAAGTTTCTTAAAATGTCAAATAATACCTCCAGAAAAAAAATAACTAAGTATTTTGGTATTTGGGGAACTGAAAAATGCTTTTATTATCATTTGGTTGTAAAACCAGAGACATTCACTTTTTTCCCTAAACTGAGATTGTTCTCATACTACCAAAACTAAAATTTAAAAACAGAAATTACTAGAATAGAACAATATATATTTTCATTTTTCATTTTTCTCAAGCATATCATATTTTAGTAAACAAAATCATCCTCAAAATGCAACAGTTTCTGTTTTGTTAATGTGAAAAAGAAAAGATATATATTCTTTAAATAACAACAACCACAATATGTCAGAAGCAGCTAATGGAAACTAACCCTGTCCATGGTCAAAACCATAATGATGCTTAATTTCTTAAATGAAAGAGAACATGTGGTAGTGATGAAGCTTATGCACTGTTTACACCGTTCCTAAATAGCTTCTGTTTCTTTACTCTTGTTGTTTCGAGGCAGGGTCTAAGTATTTAACAATGATTGTGCCAAAAAATTCCTAACTAGCAGCAGGCTGTCCTCAAACTCATAGAAATCCTCCTGCCTCTGCCTCCCAAGTTCTGGGATTAAAGATTCACCACTGTTCCTTCCCAGCATCTATTTCTCCTTTTTGCTCTACCATGCTTGCCAATGTACTTTGGAACTCAAGTAGCAATTCTATAGGACAAAAAGTGCCAACAGCACTTGCTTTTTCTTTCTTTCTGGGCTTTTTCCCTTTCTTCCAGCATGCAAGCTTTCCTTGGATATATTCTGTATTAATCTCACTTTTTGTTCCTGTGATAAAATACCATGGCTAAGGAAATTCATAGAACATAATGTATATTTTGGCTTATGGTTCCAGAAAAGTAGAGTCCCGTGTTTACAGGGAGAAATGACAGCAAGTGGCAGGGCCTGCAGTGCTGAGGAAGGCGAGAGACTTCCTTTGATATCAGTCCCAACACAGAAGACTGAACTGGAAGTAGGCTGAGGCTATCAACCCTCACATCCCAACTCCGGTGCATATCTCATTCAGTAAGGCTGCACCTCCCAAACCTTCCAAAGTAGGATCAGCAACTGATGATGAAGTTTTCAGATGCCTGAAACTATGGAGGACACTTGTATTTCAAATCAGTAACATACCCTAAGCAACTTCTAATATAATCTCATTGACGCAGTACCCAACTCATGTAGCTGCAAGAGAGCCGGAAACCTAAGCTGCTAGCTTTTGCAAGGTTATAGGAAGGAAATATATAACATTTTCTACAGCAGAGGACAGAAAAAGATTAAATGGTAAAGAATGCATAAGCAGTATCTACTAGGGCATGTTTCCAGACTTTATCTGACATCCAATTGGATTCTAACAAAAACAAAATTGCAAGACACAAAGGAACTGAGACATAATTTTGGAGTTAATCTCTCAGGATCTTCCAGAAGGATAAATCTCATTTATCTGGGAAGATAAGTTGGGATTAAAATGTCAATTTGAACATGCCACTAGCTCTTTCTGAGACAAAGAAAAGCAACTTATTGAGTCTCTTAAAAACAAGATGAAAAAAACAGGATTTCTCTTTAAACAGCCATTTAATACAATCCCTTTTATGAATATTGTGTTAGCAAATGAGTGTGCTGATTAGACATGGAATTTGGGGTGAGGATTTAGTTAAATGAGCACTAGTATCACTACTCAAATGAGTATTCATAACCACTACTTGTTTTATTCTAGAGCAGCAACAAAATGGCAGAGACGACAGCTGCCACATCATATACACACACACTCCTTCCTACACAAACCATGCTTTGTACATCAGATGCAGCATAAATACCATGGCATGTGGCAGTTGCTATGGCAATGAGCTTTTTTTTAATGAAGAGCAGATGGAATCGGCATATAAAACTTGCATAAGTTGTTAGTAATCTGTGAGTTACTGCAGACTAGTTGATGAAGGAAACTTTAAAATTTTAGCTTTCTAATTCTTCATATAATGAGTTCAGCTCCCTCTTTTCTTTCTGCCTAGTTCAGTTCATCTTGGAATTCAAATGGCAGTGGAAAATTGTTAATTGTTTTTCCTACACTAAAGAACTTATGTATAATTATAAATTGTATAATTGTATATTCTAGTCTTTGCTTTTCCAAATAAATTCTGTCATCCTTTAAATAAATATGTATTTTCAGTGGATGTACATTAAATTCATTTTTGTGCAAAATTAAACTTATACATTATATAATACATGATGATTTGAATTATGTTTCTAATTCATGGAATATACATAATAATTTTGAAAAAAGTACAAAGTTCTATATAATAATTGCATAGGATACAGGAAAAATATTTTGGGTTAGTTTTTGAGTTAGCTAATTATTCAATCTAGGTGGGCTCTATTTTACATGACAGGTATCAATATGTCTTAACTTCTGTATGTATATCATGAAAGAAAGGGAGAAATTCACCAAAAGTCAAAAAATTATTTGTTGTTATAATTTCCAGGACAATCATTTTAATATCATAATTGATTTTCTTTATTTGTGAAGTCAAAATAACAAAGATGTTTTAAACTAAAATTCAGCAGCTACTTTGTGTTCTGGGCATAAGGCCTCAAGAACAGCACCTGTGTGGGTGAGGCAAAAGTACTGCCTTCAGGGACAAGAGAATCATAAAGAAATAAAACAAATTGAAACAACTCTCAAATAGGGAATAGAGCCTCAGGGTCATCAGAGTGGAGGAAGCTGTTTAGCATCATCCAGGCAGGAAGTGCCATATTTGGCAAAGGTGCTCCTTGATTATCAATTGGCGCTATTGTTTAATGCAAACCTTAGAGTTTCTCGCTCTGTGTCTGTGGTCCTGCTCTTTTCTTGCTTCTTAATCTTTCCCAGCAAACTCTCTATGACAGATTAAAAAAAAGTCTGTGGAAACTGAGTCACATGGATAGAAAATAAAATTAAATTGAGCGTATTTTTATTTATTTCATGGTCTTGCTATTGAAAATATTTCCAAATTGAGCCAGGTTTGCAGCTTGAATTTGTGCTGTGGATTTCTGACAGACAATAGTAAACAGAGAGGGTCATGACTGACAGATCTCTGATAGTCTCTGCATGTGCAAACATTGCAGCCTTGCTTACCACGTTTAGTCTTGGGATGACCTATGCCTCTACTTCAACCAGAAATAAGTATCGTGTTGAGATGACTCAGAATGCTTCTGTGTGTTCCATGAACGATATGCAACACTCCTTTTCCTAGGTGCTCTCAGACATCTTTCCTATAGCTTCTTCACTCCTTCTGCAGATTGATGGCCCACTGCAGGAGCTTTACAAGCTTCTGTATTCAGTCATTCAGTTTATCCTTTCAACATTCATTTATTACGCTATACTGTGTGCCAGCTGAATTTGGACAGCTGTAACCTGGTCAGCCTTGGGTGCTTTCCTTCCACAGGAGCTGTTAGGAAACAAACATGTGAATATAAATCCACAGCTATAAAAGTAGAGAATTGGTTGATGTGACAGAAAACAAAAACTGATGACAATAATTTTCAGAGTAGTCAAAGGCAGCTTTTCTAAAGATCATTAAAAGTAAAAGCATATATGCTTTTAAATATAACCTATAATCAAAATGGCAGCCTTTTCCACTTTGAGCCTGGATTACTATGCTTTCTGTGTTGTACAGAATTTTCTAATTAGCTAGTGTACCAAATCCCACATTATTTAAAACTTGGTTTTGTTGTGCTACCAAGATAGGACTAGTTTCATTATCAGTTTGGAACTGAATATAACAACTTCCACATGCTGTAATAATAACATGTTTAAAAATCAATTAATTTATAATTAGACAGTTATAGCCACCTTGAAATAATTAAATTAAAAGGAGGAAAGAATCATTTTAAGCACTTTTATTTAGAGATAATATTTTGAGTGCAGCATGTACCTACTATTCCTTAATTTTAAAATTAAGAGTACTTAATTAAAAAAACTTATCAGATAAAAGAGTCTCATAGTAGCTTAGTCCCTAAGAGACCAATATACACTTCCTTGAGTCTTAAGAAAATTATGGAGTGCCAATTCTTGTGTCTCTCTTATCAAGAAAGAATGCACACAAATTACAACAGCCATATCATGTACCTTAAATTAACCCTTTACTTCAAAGGAGTTATGAAGAATGGAGCAGGCTTTGGCTTCCAGAGAGTTACATGGATTGTTATATTTCTAATTCATTATAAGAATAATTGTGGACTCTAGTTTTGCTTAGCTAGTGTACTGTTTATAATTGCAAAATAGCTTTTAAACAATTGCTCCAAAGGCTCATCTTTGTGAGATATTAATGACTATTCAACCTTTTGCAAGACATTTTATGTGGAAGGATGTGAGAGATTTATAATTAAAACAATCTTCTCAATAAATTGTTTGCTCAGAAAACAAAGAACTTGCCTTTACCTTGGCACTGGTAATTGACAATTAATTGACAGCATGGTTGACACTATATTTGGCTAAGCCCCAGCATTTACTAGAGACTGGATTTAAATCCATGATATTATCACAGGCCTTGTAATATTATTAGCCATAGCTCACTAGCAAAATTCAACATTTGATTGAACATTCTATTCATCTTTGCATCATTAGAGTGATAATCAGAGCAATGGAGAGGCTCGTATTGTTTTGTGGTATGATTATTCTCTTTATGTTTCCATAAATGGTGCTAGATGAGTAAGCATGGAAATAGAACTCACATTTAAAAAAAGAAATTTAATGGTTAAATCCAAGAATAGCACTGGGGATGTTTTCCCAAGACAATTCCTACCAAATGAAAGTGGACTAGGTAATCATCCTGAGTAAAAGTGGTCTAATGTGCTCTTATTTACATTCAGATATGATGGATCCTAAAGCATTTCTCCTAGTTGTGGTTTCTTTTCTCCCTTGGCTAGATAGTGGTTTTTTTCTTTTTTTAACATTTAAGTTTATTTGGGAGAGAGGGAAAAAGTGATCACTGGAGCCAATCTTGTAAAAATCATATTGCAGTTTCATTAGGTTTTTGTAGTCCTTATTAGTAAGTAGAAGACTTACCCAACTTTCCTGTTAGTCCTGCCCCAGGAACCTGTTCCACTACAGGGTAATAAGCTCTGTGTCCTGCCACTCGGTATCGTAATGGGTAGCAAGTTAGGGGTTCTCTAAGCCTCAGTTCTATTACCTACAAAATAGGTGAACTCATAATATTTACTCTCTAATACTCTCATTATCACTAAGAGTGCCCCAAACTCACAATGAGGTATTTTAAGAGATGGTAAATGTCTGTTGCTGTGAATACATTTGAATCTGTTTTTGTGAACCAGGCAGATAGCTCATTAGGTAAACACTGTGGCACAAGCTTGATCATGACCAGAGCTGGGCCCCCAGGAGCTGATTAGAAGAAATAAATTGACTTTGGAAAGTTTCTCCTAATCTTCACATGTAGGATGTGACACATGTGCACCTGACTCTAACACACACACACACACACACACACACACACACTTATGCCTATTGCACATACATTCAGTATTAAATATAAACTTTAGCAAGTAAAGCAACATGGCAGTTCTACCTTATCTCTGTAGCTTGAGATCAGAACTCTGCTAAACCAGACCATAACCTCATCTTTAAGGGTTTTTTTTGAAAAAACACATGATATCATCTAATTTAGAAGTTATTACAGCTACAGTTAGCTATTGCTTGTATAAAAAGGACCAGATGCAATGCTTCTCACTTCGTGTGAACATTCCATGGTACATTTATTTACAGGTAGACCTGCATCATTCCAATGCATTCATTTCAGCATGGTTTCAGTTGAGGATATTGGGCTAGTGCAATCTTGACTTTGTTCATGAATATGTTCATTGATTTTATTTATGATTTTATTCTTAATAATAATTGTAGACTATTTGGACTTTATATCAGTATGAACTAATATCTATGCCATGCATATATTAAACCCTACAAATATTCATTTCTATTGTTAACAATGAGTATTACATTCCTAAGGAAGAAATCACTTGTTTTTTTATACTTTTGTAATGAAGCAAATTCTGAAAAAAATTTAAAATAATAACTCACAGGATTTGAGAAAGACTGCAGCCTTCACTGAATCGTAAGTTTGTTTCATATACATATGTTATAGTACTATCTTTAATTTATCATATTTTAATGTGAAAAATACCAATGATGTTTTAAAATTGTAGACATCATAAACAAAAATTGAGTCTCTTGAGCAGGGTAGAACTATAAATACTTTTATTGAAGCCAAGAGTCAGCCTCCATGACTTACAAATACATCACAGTGCCCTCTTCATTACAGTTTCTGTTCCTTAAAAGTTGAGCACTACTCGGCCCTTCCAAAAATGATTATCAAATAGGTTCCAACTGGGAAACTATGTGTTAACTTTCTAACAATCATCCTAGGTGTCTTCTTAGGTCCTTGTCTAAGGGATAAAAGCTGGTTGGTAAAAACAGAGATCTTCCTGAAAGTGATTTTGGCTCGGGCACTTGGAATGTTAAGGAAAAAAAAAATACCCAGCCATATTTATCCATTCCTCTGTTGATTGAGCATTGTGTTTAAAATAGGCAGTACCCTCTTACATCTAAAAGGAAACACATTTAATCATATTTTAAGCTACATTGATGGTCAATATTGACCCCGGTAGCAACATTTATCCTACTTTTTTCTTCTTTATGTGTATGATTTATTTCTGAAAAACTTAGCAGAAAAATTTCAAATTCTAGAAATTTATTTCAAAAGAAAATGCTCATTTATTCCCGAGTCCAAGGTCATATTAGCTTATTCTGCTTACACAACAGAATTATATTAAAGGGATCATATTAACTTAATATCATATTAACATACATAATATTTATATATGTTAATATATGTAAGGGAGTATATTAATTTAATATAAAAATTAACTCTCATAACACAGTCTGGTAAACCACATTTCTTCAATTATTACTTTATAATAATTGTTGTCTTTTTTATTCTTAAGTTATTCAATTTAACTTTTTATGATTTTGTGTTTGGTGTGAGTTACACGTGTACCACTGTGCACTTGTAGAGGGCATAGGACAACTTGTGAGAGTCAGTTCTATATTTCCACTATATGAGTTCCAGGAAGCAAACACAAATAGACAGGTTTGAAAGCAAGTGCCTTTACTGACTGAGACATTTCAAATGTTGTATCATTAATTTTTTTCCATTTTTTATTTTTTATTATTATTATTAAAAAATTTCCACCTCCT
>LOJH01058507.1:0-11398 GCA_001685095.1 Ellobius talpinus
TGAGTGGTTATGACCAAGCCCGAAATTAACAATAGGAAGTAACTAAAAAAGCTCGGGGTAGGGGGGATAGATAAAGGAAAACACTAGAAAAAGTTTCCTTAAAAATTAAAATAAACATAAGCATAGAAAAGAAGTAAAAGTAACAATAACAATCTCTTAGCTAATGTGAGAAAGGGGGATCAAGAATTCGAAGCCAGACTGGCTTATATAGCAAGACCCATCTCAAAAAGAAAAGAAAAACCTGCAAAGTATTGATATAAGGATTACACTTCAGTGTAATAAAGGTCATGTGTGACCAGCCTGTAGGTCCTTCACACCTGGGAGAGGAGAGAGGGAAGCTCTTCCTCTGTCAAGAATGTAACAAAAATGCCCTCGCTTTCTGCTTCTTTCATCAGTGTTCTAGAAGGCTTAACCAGAGCAATTAGGTAGGAAAAATAAATGAAAGGCATCCAGGCCTCAATAGAAGAAGTCAAATTATGTCTGCAGATGACATGATCCTATACAGAGAAAAATTGAAAGAATCTACTAAAGGAGCTGTGTTTACACAATGGGAACTGATAAGTGATTGATAATTGATAACTGGAAAATACGGGGTGAGGGCAGCTCAATATTCACCGTCTAGAAAGTGAAATGCAACCCTTTCCTTATACTCCACACAGAAATTAATTCAAAGTAGAATAAAATTTGGGGCAGTAGCTTGGTGGCAGAGCACTGGTTAGTGTGTACAAGGTCCTGGGGCATTGGTGAGTGCCGCACGAAATAAGCACACTTTAAAGCAACTGTAATCTTAGCTACTCCGCTGCTGAGAAATGAAAATCACAGGCTGGAGGCCAGCCTGGATAACTTAGATCTACCTCCAAATAAAAGTCATAAAAAGAACTGACACTTGACTGGCAAATGTCAGGTCCTGGGTTCAATGTCTGGCACTGCAGAAACATGGAATGAAACTTAAATATAAGGCCCAAAACTTCTAGAAAAAAATACAGAGGAAAAGCTCCTTAACAATGGTGTACGTGTGACATCCAAGTCATGGGCGACAGAAGTCAAAAATAAACTAATGTTACATCAGACAAAAGGTTTCTCCGCAAACAAAATAATGAGCAAATTAAAAGACAATATAAGGAGTATTTATACAGAAAGTATTGAAATCATATGGCCAATAAGGCACATGATCAGGTAGGAAGAAATTAATTAATGCCCCAAATGTGCAAGGAATTCAAGCAACTGAGTAGCTAAATCAGAAAAAACACCCGTCTTAGAAAGGGACAAAAAACTTGATTGGAAAGTTTCACTAAGAAGATATATAAACGGCTAACGTGCATTTGAAAATATGTCACTCATCCACAGGGAAGCACCAGTCAAAAGCACAGTGACAGAGCACCTTAGCTGTAGGATGGCTGCTGTCAAAAAGTAGAAAGATGTCAAGTGCCATTCAGAGTGTGGAAAAAGCCTTACACTAGGCTGGTGAAAATACAAATTAATACAATCACTATGGAAAAGAGTTTGGAACTTGCTCTAAGGAATAAAATGAATTTGGCATGTTGGAGACATGTCTGTCACCCCATGTTTATTTCAGTCAGCATTGTTCACAATCATTAAAACTGTCGATAAAACCTGACTGGCCAATAGCAGAGGACTGAACAAAAAAATGTGATGTATATCATACACACAGAGAGAAAAATGCCAGCCTACATTCAGAAGAAGAGAATCTTGCCATGTTCAGAAAGTTGGGTGAGCCCAGAGGGCAGTACACTAAGTGAAATCAGCAAAGATAAACAGTGGAGGACATCACACAAGCAGATGGCAGGATTGTCATTTCCAGGAGTCTGAAGTAAGGAAAGTGGGTCGATGCTGCCCAAAGGACTTAAGTGAGTTCTGGAGAAACAGCACACAGCATGGTCACCTGATTTAAAAGGCTAAAGTTTATTAAGAGGAAAGAGAGCCACGGATTCTAAATGATCTCACCAAAATAGTAGGGAGGAAGGTAGAACCCATGAAGTGATAAGTATGTTAATTATCCTAACTGGGGTGATCATTTGACACTTACGTATTTCGTGTGTGTGTGTGTGTGTGTGTGTGCGCGCACGCGCGCGCGCATGTGTGTTATTGTGAAGGAGTCAATCTACCATATGAGCCCCAAAGACTGATCCCAGGTCACCAGGTAGGTTTGCCCACTGAACCCTTTAACCACCTGAGCCATCTGGCCAGCTCTGTGCTAATTATAAAATGTGTATGTATACCAAAGCAGTAAGGGCTAAATAGATAGCAGTTTTTTTTTAATCTGTTCATCCACCACAATAAAACTGGGGAAGGCGAAATAATTTAAACAACAACAACCAAAACCAAAACAAAAGGTCTATAAACAGGAAGCTGTCATCAGCTATTTCTGGTAGCAAACAAAGTGTAAAAAATACCTAAGTATTTTGCTATCACAGTCCATGGAATAGTATGCAGCAACTTAAAAAGATAAAACAGAGAACTTAATGATACAGAGAAACACTTTTTTCTCACACAGACTTCTTGTAGCATATTGGATGCTACTATAAGTGAGTCAAATTTAAAAAAAATCAGCCTCAGAAAATGCAAGTGTGTGCTCATGAAAGGCAAATGGACTGGCGTTGCAAATGGCAAGTCATCTGTCCCACACAGAGGCTGGCAAACGCAACACAGAACTCACTAGAAGGCACTTATAAAACATTCAGGCTTGGATAAATGGATTTTAATTGAATGGAAGAGAAAGCAAAACTAGTTCCCATGGGAACCAGCTTTTATCTGACGGGTAATCAGAAGTCAGAGGCACCAGCCCTGATGCATTTGAATTGGCCTTAAATGGTCCTAAAAATATGGATATGGTGGTGCTCCAAAATATAAATGGGCTCCCAGTTCCATCTGGGCCATCACAGGAGTACTTGCAGCCTCTGGTTAACAAGAAAGACACTAGCTGGAAGCATTTCTGGTAAATCAAAAGAAGGGAAGCCTGCTCCCTGAATACCCCGCCCTTACTACTGTGAGATGACCACTCACAGCACTTCTGTAAGGTGTGTTGTATTTTTGAGTGATGATGTAACACTGCTTATTTTATATAAAAGAACATTCAATGTCTGGGCATTTGACACTTGGTGAATCCTTCCTATGTACCATGAGCTTTTCAGGTAGTCTCTTAATGCATCTTTCTAAATTCTCCACAGAACAAGCTCTATCCTTATCCTCCATTCACGAGATGGAGGATCTAGGATTCAAGTAACCTGCCAGAGGTTGTTTCAGGCTTTCAAAATTTGGATGACACCTGTTTGGGTTCCTAGGAATGCACTGGCATTCATATTTAATAACTTCCCACATTTAGTTTTTCATTCCCCACCAATTCCTACCCCTCAGTCAGAATTGTGTTTAATCCTAATCTGTGTGTTACATTTAGCAATAGCAAACGAAGTGCTCTCTCGGCCAGATGAGCAACATCAAATGCAGATGTCAACCTAGTCTTGATAGGCTTCCAACATGTCCAACCAAAAACTTAACCTACTTTCCTGCCTTTGAAAAAAAAATTGGGTTATTGGTATCAACTTCAGATGTACGTGGTTTGGGATAGGTAAAACCATACAATAGGTAAGTAACACTCGGTAGCCAAGATGAGCTCATGTTCATGAGAAACACCTCTTTGCCATGGTACTCCAGAGTAATGCCCAGAAACATCAGGCATTAAAATGCTCATCTGTCCAAGTTACTAGTCTGATTTTCTTAGGCCTTTTATAAGGTCTCGCTGCTTGGTGTAACTACAGACAATTCCTAGTGGTTCCCATTTCAGCTTCACCATTGCCACTCCTGCCATCCCTTGCTTTATTTATTCTTGCCACACGCACTTTGTGCTGCCCTGTGATGGGATCCATCTTCACAGTCACTCAATCATGCAGCGATAACTTCATGTACCACTATGCTGCTAGCCAGGATTAATGGTAAAATTTCTGCCCTCAAGAAGTAAGGATAAATGTATGCAAAAATTAAACAGTGGGTATAGTGATGGAAAGGATGCTGGTGACTTTAAGGTAAAAACACCCACTTTGAGGTTACGTGTCTAAATAGTACTGTTTTAAGACCATGAACTTCTCAAGGGAGGCTGCCCAGGAATGGCTGTCCTTAACCCACAGGAACAAATTATCAGATGTGCCACTGAACTGTGCACATAGTTCAGAAGATACTCAGGTGGCAGCCTTCTCAATAACTGGCTGCATTAACAGGTGGCCTTCTTCTGCAGGAAGCCTAGCCCCACCCATCACAAATATTTTCATTCTCATTCATCTTCTCCACCACCCTTAGAAGTGTTTAATATCCAGTTGAGTGGTTAAAAAGCCACTCTAATCCTGGATCAAACGAAAAGGTCTCTTTATCACCCAAAGTCTCTGAGCAACCAGCCTTATGATCAGCTGGGTTCTTCACATTGGCCCATTCTAACACACCCTACCCCCCACTCAGTGCCAGGGCTTCTTTCCCGGCTTTGTTCCAGGCCCAGGTGCTTTGCTCTGTGACTATCACAAATGATTTAAACTCTGGTGAGCTGCCTCAGTTATTGGCCCGAGTTGCACACCACCTGTGGCCTACGGGTATTTTTGCAATCAATCCTGCACTGTCCCACATACGCCACATTGTAGAATTCCCATCTGGAAGGGATTTCTGAGCCATCTTTTACTTACTGTGAAGTGTGGAAGCTGGGGCAGAAGAGAGCATAGGCAGGCGGAGTCAAACCTCTTTCTCTGCCCACCATCATACCATGTGCCTCCGGTCCTGTCTGCTTCGGTTCCTTTCCTCTGAAATCCCAGCTTGGGGTTTACTTAGTCTATACTCACCTCCTCTGACAACCTCACTTCCTTACTTCATCCTCCACATTTATAAGCATTTTTCCATCTGAAAGAGGGAGAGGTTTTTTTCCTTCAAAAAAGAAAAAAATTCTCCCAAGTTGGAAATACTGCCTACTGTAACTATAGAGATGCATCAATCATGTTGCAATAATTGCACAGCATAGGGCTTCCTGTTAAGGCTGAGCTACCTGCCAGAAAATGGCAGCAATCAGGCTATTGGCAGCAGACAATCAGGCATCATTTGTAATTCTTTATGGCTGCATGTTTCCTGGTCCGGGAATTGGATGCTAATCAATCAGTTGTCATGGCAACCCCACCATCACACAGCTATCAATACAGGGAGTAAGATGGGAGAGATTATGAGGGCAGTAACTGCCATAGTCTCTGGGAAGGGGTGCCAGGTGACCTTGCTAAACAACAGCCTATGAAAAGCAGGACCAAGAAAGAGCAGGAGCCTCCAAGGGTGAAATCTCACCCAGCCTTATTGGTAGTACAGGGAAGGCATTGTCTTACCAAATGGCTAGCAGTGGGTGGGTGATTTTTGGGTCATTTCACTCTCCTTGGATACCAGCTGAGTTTGAAGAAGGGAAAGAATAAGTACAGTGATGAGGAGGAAGGACCAGCAGTTATCCAATCAGCCAGCACATGTTTATGAAGTACCCAGCACATCAAAGGTCCTTCGTGCAGCAAATATTTACCATCTGGTCTGGACCACCCAACATATAGACAGGAAAAGCCAACCAGGATCCACAGAGGCAGCTAACAAGCCAGGTGAACGCTGTAATCTCGAAACAAAGCTGGATAGACAGAACTGGGAACAACCAACGTGAGCCATTGTTGTGGAGTTAATGGCTCAAAGACCCTTTCCAGGCCTGAGCTGAGTGTGCTCACTTAGCCTGCTGGTGAATCCTAATGAAACGAAGAGGCAGATTTATATATTTTTGTCATCCAGTGTAGGAAGCCTCATCGCAGTGTGGAAGAATGGCATGTCCCTTATGCCACATCACTCTATTAAAGCTAGGACAAGACTGACTATGGCTGAATGGACATTCATCCAGCTTCATAGGAACAGGTGAATCGGAGTGTGACTCTAAGGAAGGCATTTCATTGCTTGGGAGCTGGATGTCCCTGTCTCTCCACTTGGGGTACATATGGCTCTAAATATTGGCAATGTTGGAATGAAACAGCGCCCACAATTCTTCTGACGGTAGCTCCAGGTGTAAACTATCTTCTTCCTTCCCTCTCATAAGAACTTGTTCTCTGACCAACTGATTCTGATATACCACTCTGGGAACACATAAAAAAGACATCATATATATAATATGATAATATATAATATATATAAGAAACAAGCCTTCTTATTGCCTATTTCGTCACTATGCACAATAATATAATTCTGGAATCAACCACCAACAGGTGAATGAATAAAGAATGTTGGCTTTTATGTGGTTGAATAGCTAGCCACAAAAAAATAAATAAAATCTTATTTGCGTCAAAGTGGACAAGCCTGGAGCACATTGTGTTAAGTGAAATAGGTTAAGCATCAAATGACAGATATTGTGTTTTTACTTATTCTGAAGCTAAAACCTTGATCTCATAGAAGTAGAGAGGAAAGTGCCAGCACTCAGAGGCTTGGGAAGTGAGAGGGAGGGATAGAGGAGCGAGGATGGCTAACAGACACAGGCACAGGACCGCATGAGAGGGAGGAACAGAAAGAGGATGGCTAGCAGATACAGGCACATGACTGCATAGGAAGTTCAACCATCCTATAGTGCAGCAGGTAACTATGGCTGGAAATTTATTTCAAAATTGTAGAAAGATTTTGGAATTTTCCCAACACAAAGAAATAACAAGAGTCGGAAGTGAAAGACGTGTCAATTGCCCTGATATGATCACTATTCATTGTACATATGTATTAAAATATCACACTGTACTTTACAAATATATCATTATTATTATGTCAAATATGTGTATGTGTTTCATGAATTTGTTCTAGAAAGTTTTCCAAACTTCCTAAATTGCCCAATGAGGATTTCGAACTTCTACATCTTTATTCTCTCAGCCCCAGTATGTCTTGCCTATCTCAATTTTTGAGTGTCTCTGAAAGGTAGTCATAAAGGAGCTTTTTATAACTCAGTAGGTAGACTAGAGGACCATAATGAATGGATTATGAAAGATTTTGTCAAGGGGCTGGAGAGACGGCTCAGTGCTTAAGAGCACCGGCTGCTCTTCAAGAGGACTGGGTACTATTCCAGCACCTACATCATGGTTCCAACCATTTGGAATTCCAGTTCCAGAGGATCCACGCCCTCTTTTGGTCTCAACAGGCACTAGACGCATACCTGGTACACAAATATGCATGCAGTAAAATCACCCATACATATAAAATAATATACTTTACATATACATATAAAATAAAATAACTCTTAATTATATTTCAAAAGGTCAAAACATGTCATTCTTCCCTCAGATCCATGTTTACCTCTCAAATCAGACAATAACATTATAGTACAATTTCAGTTCATTAGTAATTGCTACCAAGATGCTGTGACATTGCAAAATGAGACAGAAAACATAGTGAACACAAGTCTATCTACAAACCATTAAATTACCCAACTTCTCTTATTAAAGCAACATAAATTGTCTTAGGGATACAACTCAGTTGGTAAAGTGCTCGCCTCACATGCACAAAGTCCTGGGTTCAATCCCCAGTATTGTAGAAATGGAATGTGATATCACCTACCTGTAATCCCAGTACTTGGAAGGTGAAGGCAGGTAGTCAGAAGTTCAAAGTAATAGCCAGCTGCACAGCAAGTTCTAGTCCAGATTTGGCTATCAAGACATTAACCCAGTCAATCAGTAAATAAAAGAAGAAAGCACCAGAGGCTAGAGAGATGGCTCGGAGGTTAAAAGCACTTTCTGCTCTTGTAGAGAACCCCAGATTCAGTTCCCAGCACCCACATGGTGGCTCACAATCATTCATAACTCCAGTTCCAGGTGTTTCAAAGCTCTCCTGACCTCCAAGGAGCTAGGAACGTGTGTAGTGCATATATCCACATGAACACAAGCTCATTCACATAAAATAAAAATAAACAACTCAATTAGTCAATCAACAATTCTAACTGTATACTTCAGACTAACTTTCAAACTGCATCAGATCAGGCTTGTTTTATGAAGCATGACTTATTTGACACAACTTCTGTGCTTCATACAAACTCTCCTGCCTTCTGTGAGCAGGTGGTAGTTCTTCTCACGGTGGGAAAAGTTCAAGCTTTGGGTTCCACCCCTCTCTGCTCACTAGCTCTGTGTCCCTCGACAAGTGGCTTCCTGTCTTTGGGCCACAGGCTTCTCACCCAATTACTGAGCATGGCCTTGTTTTCAAGTCCTCCTAGAACACGCCAGGTCCTGTGTAGAGCACCAGCCCAGCCACACGTTAGTACAGTGATGGGACCGATGGGCACTTTCCATGGTGAAACGGCCACAGACAAATCTTGAAGCAAGGGATAAAGACACACTGCTCAGGTTTCCTACTGAATTTTCCCAGGAACTTGTATTGGAAAAGGATGTATGAAGTCTGGAATCACAAGGTTCTCAAGTTTATTGTGTTGTTGCTGTCTCTAAGGCTTGGGTCCCAAGGATCAAACTTTAGGGAGTCCTGAGTTAACAACTCTTGGTTGTGGCTGCAACAAGCTAGAAATGGCCCTATGCCCCCTGCTTATCAAGGCTCACCCCATGTCCACTAGTGAGTCCTGGAAATGACCCAAGGGCCCCTGCTTGTTGAGGCTCACCCCATCTCCTCTAGTGGGTCCTAGGCAGTCTTAGAAAGAACAGGGCAGGTGCACGTGCGCTGATGAAGAAAAAAACCCCCATCATCCAGCATTAGATGAAGAGAAGATGTTGCATATTTTATGGACCAGCCCCCTTTGTGAATGTGTATATGTGTTTATATGCATATGTAGAGTGGAGGGGTAAGACAAGGGTGCATGTGCACGCATGATTAGCTTGGAAAGCTCCTCAACTGACACACGAGAGATGCTTTACAGAGGATTCCTTAACAAGCACTAAAGATGGGGTTAAAGGATATTTTGACCACTTGTTTTATACCATGCAATACTATTGGGCTTTATTTTTTACCAAAGCATATGCTGCTTCTGTGACTTTCAATAAAACCAAATTCCAAAAAGCTCCCTAGAAACATTTTTGTTTTTGTTTTGTTTTTTTGTTTTGAAACAAGGTGTTATGTATTCCCAGCTGGTCTGGAACTTATTACATAGACAAGGCTAGCCTTCAACTCACAGAGGCCTGCCTGCCAGAATTAAAGGCATATGACACCACACCCTGCTTCTAAAAAATCTTTTAGCACAAATTTTATAATTGTGTTGTTTTTTTTAAGTGAGGCTAATTTGAGCCTATGTTCTTGATTAAATACGCGTTTAATCAAGAACATAACCAGTAACTCCATTAAACTGTCCTTAAGCCTAAAATTTGACTTCTTCTCAATTGTCTTCCTACCCGTAGCTCTATTCGTCACATGATCAATTATAGAGTTTTCTATATGATACATACACTCAGACCCTAACCTAAACCGATTTATCAAATACCTATTAATATTCCTAATCATAAGTTCTGTGTTAGAGTTGAAGAAGGAAGACAGGGGGACTAGACTAATGAAGAACGCGTATTTAATGCAGGAGGTTGTTCTTGATTAAAAACAACAAAATTGGTCAAAGGCTGATCAGTGTCTCCAATATGCCAAAGAACCTATCTATGGGAGAAGGATGAAGCTTTGGGCTCTTTTTTGGCAAACCACAGCAAGGCAACCACTCTCAGAATCTAAATGCATTTGAGCAGCTAGGAGATAAGGCATTGCTGCCTGCCTCTCATCACACAGGGAATTCTGAGACCCACGGGAGTGAACAAAAATAACTTCTCTCTGCTGTGGGACACCTTCTGGATCTCAGGAATTCCCAGCAGGTCTTTTTAAAACAGGGCAGAGTCACCTGTCCCCTATGGAGACAAGATGGCTTCTCTGAGGTGGGTGTTGTAGTATCTGCTAAGAATTGTAGCACTTGAGAAGTGGAGGTGGGGATCCAAGGTCATCTTTGGCTATAGATCAAGTTGGAAGCCAGTCTATGCAACATGAAAGCTTGTCTTCTTTTTATTTAATTTTTATTTATTTTATCTAATTAACTTTTTTCATTTATTTTACGTATTGACCACAGTTTCATCCCCCCTCCTCTCCTTCCATTTCCTCCCCCGACTCTAGTCTACACCCCTCCCCATCGACGCCTCTGTGAGAGCTTGTCTTAAAAACAAATTAAGTTTAAAAGGACAACATCCTGAACAACAAGAATGACTGAAGCTAGCCTTACTAAAGAAACAGTCTATCCACGAGAAGAGAGAGCCAAAGACGCAGAGATGGTCAGGCTCCTGGGGCATCTCGTTGACCCTCAGCTTGATGATTGTCTCATATAGAGATGAGCACCAAGCTTACCATGGGGCAAAGAAACTAGGAGTGAAGAGAATTTGTAAATAAATAAGTAGGTACCGGAAGTTTCCCGCCTTTGTGATCCAGAATGCACTGTACATGGTAACCTTTTCCCTTGTGGTTTTGTCTTTACATCAAGTAAACATCATTTTCTGAGTTTTTACACAGTGAGACCCTTGAACTATTGAAACACAGCAGATTATTTTTCTCTTGTTTTGGTAAATTTTTCTTGTTTCTTAATTTTTACTAAAGATGAGTTTTACAAAGCATTGTTGTGTCCAGAGGGATAAATCCTTCCTCCCTTTGTTTTTACAAGCAGTTGCTTTGTGGGTTTGTTTTTTTCTCTTTTAAATTTGCTATTTTTCTGTACAAAACAAAGCATGTGGGTGAGAAAACAGCTTCTCAGTTCTTGTTCATTGTTAAAAAGAGACAAGCAGTGTTTTGAGTTGTTACTATTGCCATTTTATAGATGAGAAAACCAAGCTCAGGAGATGTGTACAAGGCCTCCAAGAGACTTGAATTAACAATATGAGACTAAGTGTTCTGCTTCCTGGGCCCTCATTCACTCCACCTGTAATATAAGCCCCTCATGCCTTTCTCTCTCCTCTCATCTCTCTCTCTCTCTCTTCATCTTTACCTCTTCTCTCTTGTACTGTCACTATACCTGCTCCCAGAAGCCTCTGCTTCCTCAAAGTCTGCTGCTTCTCCACTGCCGTGGTCAAACACTAATTCTCTTTAGAATCTGCTGTATTTGCAGGCTTACACGTTTCCTCCACCAAAGCACAAGGCCTCATTCCACAATCCTAGGCAGTACAGTCAGCTCCAAAGCCCCTTCCCTGCCTTCCTATCTCTACTCACATTTCCAAGGGCTTGATAGAAAGTCTACGATATCTGAAGAATGTACCTATGCACAGCCAGCATCCTCGGGCCCTGAACTAGTTGAGTCTCACGATGGTGGCAACTATGTCATCATTGTAAGAGAAAAAGAAAGGATAAAAAGTGACTAAACTGTCTTCGAAATTTCCTGCTTCATGGAAATGTCTGCTGGATACTATGGGCC
>LOJH01058508.1:0-11398 GCA_001685095.1 Ellobius talpinus
CAGTGTTTAAATGAATACAATTTGTGTGTTGTTATTTTGGGGTATAAGCTACCCGTGTGGGAGCCGGGTGGGATGAAAAGCAGGCCCACTCCCCCTATCACTACAGACTTTCCAGCTTGTCTCAACTGTGGCTCAAGTCCTTCCTCCACTTCTGGAGCATGTAAAGGCAGGAACAAAGAGAAATAAGCAATGCAATAAAGGACCAGAGTCACTGGATTTTCTGTTCTTACTCCAGCGCCCATGACTGTTCCACACGGACGGGCAAGAGAACATCAACACACATAAGTGGGACCCATCAGCCTTGCCTGCTGCTCTCAGCCAGCTCCACTGCACAGACCCCAGTGGATCTCAGTCTGGGGCAGCATCAGTGAACCTAGATACGGAGAAGCTCACCTTGATCAGGTTGCCATGCCTCTGCTTAAAATCAAGCAATCCTCTCAAGGTAGACAAAGGCAGAAAGCAAGTCACTGGAGTAGCACCCACCACTCTACACACACACCGAGAAAATGCAGACATCTAGAGTTCTCATATGGTTGCTACATGTCCTGTACCCTCATCTCTACCTTGACATCAGTTTTGAGCCTGACATCTGCATCTCTTTATTTACCGTGTTAATCAGGAAGCATTTTTATTCATTTTATTCATTTTTAAAATTTTATAACCACTTTCATTAAATGGTATTTTGTGAACTGTATTTATATTTGCAAAATATTCTCTTATATTTTCATTATATGTTTACATTTCTTCATTGTATTCATAAATAAAATTTTCTAAACATGGCCAAGCATCAGTTCTAGTAAGACGTTTCATTGTAGTTAGTGTCTGTAGGAACTCTATGCCTTTTATTTCATGAATGCAAGAATGTTCTCGAAAATAATTCCAAGAGTCTGCCAAATGGACCCCAGAACAGCATCTTCTAGGACCTATCATGGCCTGCTCCAGTCCCCTTGAACCTGACACTACTGCAGGAACACACCATCCACACACCCTGAGCACCCTTGGCCCCACTCCAAATATATAACTGTCCAAAATTGCAGAGAACAACTAGCCATGGGGGGGTATCCAGCCATAGCTGATGCATTTACAACCCAACCCCCACCATAAAGGCTCAGAAAACATTGAGGGGAGGGAGCAGAGAGATGATAAGAGCCAGACACCAGGATGTCTGCTGTGAGACAGTGCCTGGTATAAGTGACAAAGATATCTCAACAATATTGTTGCCCAATCAAGATCTGCATAGTGACCTTACCAACTGATTTGTCAGCAAGGATGGGGAAAATCTCCCAAGACCTCCTCTATAGATTAAGAGTTAATGGCTGTGGATGGGGGAGAATCAGTCTTCTCTGGGAATAAGTTCTCCTGTGTTAAACAATCCCAAGCAGTCAGGCCTAACACATACGCACACAAACAACACAAAAGGAACTCCGTGTATATATGTGACCTCTCCCTCCGGGTCAACCACAACCTTTGATTCAAGGGAAAGGTTTACTTTTGTTCCTGCTATATCTATTTGCAAAGACTCCGACTGTCACCAAGGAGTACATGCAATATTTCAAAACTCTATGACAATGTTTTCATTTGCCAGTTTTCCCTGAAAGCGTAATCCAGAATTTTGATTGACTGCTTACAGATAATTACCTATATGCTCTAACACATCAGAAAATTAAAGAGATAAAATAGGAGTAAATGGCAAGTTTAATTACAAGGTTTTATGACAAAGAAGAAAATTTCCCATTGAGCATCTGGCAAATTGTTTCCTTCTTTCCTGTGAAACCTCTTGCAGATCCTCCCAAATCTTTTCTTAATCACAGGAGCATCTTCAGAGATAAGAGAAATGGGCCCTGGGGTGGTGAACTCATCCACAACGCATCCTTTAGCTTGTCCCCCATCATCTTTCATAGCCTCTCTCTATGCAGGTGTGCTCATTCTTCTGTACTTTTGTTTTGTCTTCATTTGTCTGCAATTGAAAACACTGCAGAGTTTAAGCATTCATTTGAAATGACAAAAGAGAGTTCCAGGTTTCAAGAAATGGATTCTAAGTGACAAGCCAGCAGTGTGATTTGAACCTCTGTTATCAGAGTTCATTAGTAACTTAGTGACCTCAGGACTTTTGAAAACTGGGCACGCTGTGAAGATACCATTAGCAAACGTCCTCTTTGCTTCAAAAATAAACAAGAGACAATCCATTCAGACATCACAAAGTCATGCTGATGCCGCATGAGGACCTCATGAAAACTAGGTTGTTACCCAAAGTGTGACTACAGATTAGAGAGCTACCCTATCAGATTCTAGACTGGGGTGGGAGATAGCCTGGGCTAAGTGAGGGTAGGCAGACACACATGCACAGACATGAGAGGTTTCAAATTATTAACTAGGGCTCTGTCGTCTTCCACCATCTGAAGACCAAGGAAGCAGGGAGCTGTGGCTGATACGGTCTGGGTTGGGATGATGCTCTCACCCCTCTCTCCGTCATCATCCGAGCTTATCTCTGGGACCTGAAATGTCTGGTTTCTGTGTTGCTGACCCAGCCAGGGCTCACCTAAATTCCTGAGACTTTGATGGGTGTTTGTTTAATAGATGTGATGGAGTGCCTAGTTATTTCAGGTCCCAGGAACAGATATGGACAACACAGACAAATGTGAAGCCTTAATAGGTTCACAATTTAGTGTCAGAGAGACAAAGAGACCATGTTCTGTGACAGGTTGTGTGGAGAAGGAAGATGGAAGGTGTGAGGCACAATTTTAACCAGAATGGTCGTGGAAGATCTCCACAGAGGGCAGCCTTTGAGCAACAACCTGAAGAGAATGGCAGTGAGAGGATGTCAAGGTAGAACCAGGCAACAAAAGCATCCTCGGCAAAGGCCCTGAGGTAGAAAACCATCTTGTTCTTTACAGAAAAACAAACTCACTCGTGTAGTAAAGGGAAATGAGCCAACAAGAGAAAAAGAAGAGGCAAAGTCAATGATGCCGGGGAAGATTAGGTTTGCAAGGCACTTGCCTCTTCCTGCACACTAAGGCCTCTGGCTTTCACTCAATGAGTCCCTGGAAGTCATTACAGCGTGTGAACAGAACCTGGTGTGACCTTCAGCTGGGGTAGACAAGGGCAGAAGGAGCTCAGCAGAAGATCATGGCCACCACATGAGAACAAGAGCATGGGGGGCTCCTGGCAAGATGGATACATGGTAGCTAAGAGAGGCAGAGGTGAGAGGCTAGGAGCAGGTATGGGGGGAATAAGGGAGGCAGCTGTAGGGGTCTGCAGCCCATGCACCAGAATGATAGTGTTTCCAGTCCTGAGATGAAGAAGAATGCCAAGGAGAGGGAATCAGGAGGAAGTTCAGGGATTCTGGAAATCAAATTTGAGGAAATGAAGCTAAATGTCCCCTGGGCATTGTGCTAAGAAAAAAGTCCTCTGGCCCCCTCTGGAGCAGAAACAAAAACACTCAAAGCTGACTTTTAAGAAGGAATTAATTAATGTATGTATGTTTGTTTGTTAGGAACTTGTTAGAGCACTGAAACAGGGTCTCAGTCTGTAGCCCACGCTGGCATTGAACTCACAGAAATCCTCCTGCCTCAGATTTCTAAGGCTGAGATTGCAGTGCTGATCTATGACAGTAGGCTTAAAATTCATTTTTAAAGGAAATAAAAGAATAAAAAAAAGCCTGTCCTCTCAACCTAGAGCCCACACCCAGTTCTGCAAGCTCTGGAAATTTTAACCAAGAAATCACCTTCGTAGGTATAACCCTGGTTTTCCCAAGTTAGCAATATTACAGAGATCTCTTCTCATGGGGCATGCACGACAGCAAAGGTCCACTGGTGAGCATCTGCCTTAGGGCATATGTCAACGGCTACTATTTTGAAGCATATATACTCCATGGCTGAGAAGCAAAACATTTTGGGTTTTTTTTTCTGGAGGTGGGGTTCAAGGTTGCTATCCTGGGGCTCACTTTGTAGACCAGGCTGGCCTCGAACTCAGAGATTTGCCTGCCTCTACTTCTCAAGTGCTGGGATTAAAGGTGTGCGCCACCACCGCCCAGTTAGGGAAACTGTAAAAGAAGCTGGGAAGACTGGCCATAATCTCTCACTCACCAATCACAGCAGAGCAGGAGTCACGAATGCCTCAGTTTTGGCACATGTGGTTTTCTTTATGGAACGGCAGGTTGATAATATTCCTGTTTACCACCTAGTAAAGCTGAACTCTGATTTAGAGGATGAAACTCACACCTTCTGACCCCAATGCTTCTGACCATCAGTCACCTGAAGCTTACTCGGTTTAATGGCCTGTGAAACATTCTCCCAGAGTATGGGGAAGCTACAGGGTATAATCAATACCTGCTATTTTCCCCCTGTCCCTTTGAAGATAACTTATACATTTCTTTCAATATACTGAACACTCCTCTTCCTGCGGGGGCTCCAGTGACAGAAAGAGAGAATGCTTACCACAGTCAGGTTTTATGTTGCCGTAACTAACCATTCAATCAATAAGCCGCTTTCCAAGTGACCTGCTTATAGAAATGGCTCCTTCCACTGAGTTCTTCCCATTAGGAAGAGCTTCTGCCTCAGCCTAGGAGTCTATGAATTGGCTAGAAACCCACAGGCGGCTTAATTTCCAAACGGAGAGCATGCAGTAGCCGGTGTCACCAGAGGCAATCTATAAAGCTTCGGTCCTATCGCAGAGAACTTGCAAAATGACCTAGTCAGAAAGCTAATGTTCCCCGTAGTACAGAGAACAGAGAAAATAATGAGCTGAGGCACCCATAAAACATTTTGATAAATACTGGTTTCACCAGGGTTAATCTCACCTGGGCCAGGTTAACTGCACTGTCTGTGGGCAGTAACCAAAGTGAGATACTAATTCAGCCCTCTAAGCAAGAGAAACCACCTACCAGGTTGCAGCAGGATGCTATCTAGAATTTTCTCAGTGTGAGCTTCTGCAGCATCCTTGCCACAGACCTTCCATGGCCAAAGCTTCCACGTACGACTTGGCTTAAAATCATTTTTGAATGCCAAGCCCCAGAGGAGGAAAACTTCTTCATGTGTGATGTTTAGTAAATGTTGATGGCTTGACTGGAAATATCTGCGTACTGGTTACTTTCCAGATGCTATAATGTAAATACCAACAACTACCACTTGAGGAAGGAAGGGTTTATTTGGGCCCACAATTCCAGGGAATGTTTATGGTGAGGAGGACATGGTGGCAAGAGCTTGAGGCGAAGCAAAGAATAAATGGTGGTGCTTAGCTGGCTTCTCCTCCTCATGCAGGCCAGGTGTGCCCGCCCCCCATACCAGAGAATGGTGCCATTCACACTCAGAGCGGTTCTCTCAACTTCAAAATTCAGCTAGTTGAGAAACTCCCTCACAGACAGGCCAGACACTTGTTTTCCAGTGGTTCTAGATCCTGTCCAGTGGTGAGTAGTGTCAACGACGTGTCTTCTTGGCAAGTGACAGAGAAACAGCTCTGTTATCTTTACCCTGTCTACATCCAGCAGTCCTCTTTGTCTACACACTTAAGATTTCATTAGCTGTGGGATGGACTGTCCTTTATACCTTTGGGACACCAACACTCAGGGTTTACGGTGGACACATAAGTCTCTAGATACTTTTAGTCATTGGTTCAAATTCAGTCTTGGGCCAGGCATGGTGATGCATGCCTTTAATCCCAGCACTTGGGAGACAGAAGCAGGTGGATCTCTGTGAGTTTGAGGCCAGCCTGGTCTACAAAATGAGTTCCAACACAGCCAAAGATAAACAGAGAAACTGAGTCTCAAAACAACCAAACAAAAAAATCAGTCTAGGCCTAGGTAGATGGTTCAATGTATAAAAATACTTCGTGCACAATTACGTGGACCTAAGTTCAAATCCTCGGGTCCCACATAAAAGCCAAATATGGTCACATGTGCCTATAACCCTGGTATCAGAGCAGAGGTAAAAGGATCTCTGGAGCTTACTGGTGACCAGAATAGCCAAACAATGGCAAGGTCTAGTTCCAGTAAGAGTGCCTTTCTCTTCTATGACCTCTCTATGAGTATACACACACACGTTCATATAACAAATAATCACACAAAAGATTGGTCTTTATTCAAAATACCATGGACCCACAGTGACCTGTTCTGAGTGGTCACTCAGAAGTGTCCAAGTATCTTAGCAATAACTGAGTTGTACAGTTTTAACCCTAGCAAAACTGGCCCTAAGCCTTTGCATCCTCTACATTGGCAAAGAAATTCTAATTTCCTTATAAGGTGCATGGGTGTATTCTCATATACCAAGAAATATTAAATGAAATGCTGATGAGCAAGCTCCCCAAATCAAGGTTTCCTCTAAACTCCACACAAGAGGCTACTTGAGCATATTATGTAATGGTGGCATGATTGCCATAGAGGTGACCAGCTCTTCTCTGACTAGATCTGAGGTTGATTCTACAAGAGGGAATCCATGACTGGTACCATGAACAAGGACAACTCATGGTTGTGGAAGTCATAGGTCCCAACTACTGTCTAGCCAACTTGATGTAGTGACAAATACCTTCTAACTATGTTTATGCTCACGGACAATTGCTACTCTCACAGAAGTCTCTCTTTGCATCAAACAACAGTGAATACAGAGAATTATGACTGCTCAAGATGCTTAGGATAAATTATGGTTGAATGCTCATCCCTAAATGAGATCTATACATGTCCCCTCTAAGGTTTAGGGAACATCAGAAATAATGTAAGAGTTGAGGATATGGAGGAAGACTATGAAATGCCATCTTCTGGGCAAGACACAGCTATTTTAATTATGAACTCCCAGCACCTGTGGTTATCTGCATGGGCCTCCATAAGACTGACCATGTTAATAGGCAGTCATGGATTAGGGAGGGGCTCATGGAGCCTCATCCTTGCTGAACTGTGGGCTACTGATAGATTCTAGATGAGGGGAGTCCCTGCCTTCAGTTGTATATGCACTGCTCGGCCCATCAGGCTCCAAGGAAAGTTTTCAACTCATGAATATACAGATTCTGTGGGTTATAAAACAAAACAAATAGGCATAAATGTAGGTAAGATATCGACAGAGAGAGTGGGAGGGCGACAAGAATGAGAGGCGGTCTGCAAGCAGGGAGGATGTGAGAGCTATCAGAATACATTACACATCTGTGTGAAACTGTCAAAGAAAAAAATTAAAGAACAAAAACTTACAAGATGGTAAAGGTGTTATTCCCTAGTTAAGAAATAAGTATGACATACCTCAATAGCACCTAACCAGAGGGAGGGAAGGAGGGAGAGACAGAGGAAGGGAGGGAGGGAGGGAGGGAGAGAGACAGAGAGACAGAGAGAGAGACAGAGAGAGACAGAGAAAGAGAGAGGAAAATAAAACATAATTCCTTCTTACACAAATCTTAATCTGTTTGATACATGCTGAGACTCCTTCAATTACCAGGAAAAGAAGTAGGTCTCATAGCAAGGTAATACCCCGGAGGGACATTTTTCTCTTCAGAAACTAATAAAGGCACTTACCCCCTTGAAGAGCAGTGAGGTGAATAGAACCATCATTGCAGGGAAATTTTAAAGGCATTTCTGTTCTATTCTGAGGACAGACAGTTTCCAAATATGTTTACGTGACTAGGTGCCCCATAAAGGCACCTTTTAGTAAGTTCTTTTACGTCTCTTCAAGCCACCCTAATGATGCTCTCTGTAGCCCTTCAGATCAAAGATCACTGGCTCTGCAGAGGACCCCATAGTCTTCAGGGCACAGGTTGAGCTTCTGTGACTTTTACAAGGTCCTAGGACACAAATAGCCAAAAATATAGGCTTGGTTTTTTTTTCTCTTTTCATTGTCTTAACAAGATAAGTCAATGCCATGGACCTCGCGCTCCCACTCAATTGCTTGTCCACCCTGAGATGTGAGGCTGCTCACCAAGGATCCTGAGTTCAGTCCTCCACCAAATAGTTTCCCAAAGTAGGCAAGGCTGTCAAGAGCAGACCATATTATGCATTATGCATTATGTATTATGTATTTGAAAATCTGTGGTGTGACAGGCAGGCTTGCTGTAAAAGAAGCCTCCTTTCCCCTTCCTTCTAACACAAGAACTGAAGAATCCCAAGAATTACTCTCTCATTATGGAAAGAGAGCGGCAGACTGTAGAATGTTCACCTGGACCCTTGGGATTCTGCAGATGTGCCAGCAAGTGGCCTGCATGGTGAACTCACTGTTTCTCCTCTATCCAGGCTTTCTGGCTAGCTGACTCAGCCTATCTCAGCACAGATCTTTTATTGAGTGTGTCTCATTCCTGGTATTTCACAGTATTTATGCAGAAGATCTTCCCCCAAAATGCCCAGCCCAGCATGAGTACAGCAGAGAACAGGGAGGCATCCAAAGAAACAGAGGCATCCCTTTTACGTCTTGGATCAGTTACCAGCCCCCACCCTACTTCCTCTAAATTCAGGTTCTTTTTCTTTCCCCTCTTCCTCCAGTCTGTTCCTTTTTAAAATAACCATATCGGGGGGAGTGAAACAGCTTTCCTGTCTAGCCCTTTGCTGTCAGTCTTGGGAGAAATGAGAAGTCCTGAAAAATGGGACACCCAGGTCTTTACCCCTCCCTGTCTCTGGATATAGTATAGATGGAAAGAAAAAAGCACACATACATCTAAATATATGAAACAGGTCAGAACACTGAAAAAGCCACAGATCAGGTTTGAGTTGGAGATGTATGACCTTTTAATGTGCTTTTCTGTGTTCCCCCAACTTTTCTACCTTGGTTGTCCATTTTCTTTATAATCAGGCAGAGCAATCACTTAAGAAAATACTTATCAGCTGAGTAGTAGTTTGTAAGTGTTCTGGTCTCCATTATAGACTCTGTAAAGATACACTAATCACACTGCTGTAGAACTTTTCCAAGGAGATATGGGCAAACATCTGTTCAGCTCACATAGGGCACCAACAACATACCAAAGGAACAAGTCCACCCAAGTCTAGTTTGACAGACAAAGGAGTTTATTAAACTTATAGCAGCACGTGTGAGGGGATCCCTGCAGGAATAGGAAGGCCTCTTGAGAAGCTGCATTACTCAAGAGCCTACCCCAGGATGAGTGGTGACTCGCAGAAGTGAACCCCTGGAGTTCTCTGCACAACTCACAGGGAGCTCCACTGACTGAAAAGTCCCCTCTCTCCCTGTAAGAGTTTATATACCCTGGGGGAGGAGCCTATGAGTCCTTTAAGTTTTATGACCTGCTGTCCTTCCTCCCAGAAGGAACGTTTCAATTCACAACACACAGCAACAGAGTCTTCCTGCTCACACAGCTACCCTACAAGCACGCAGTCTCCTGTGAGCCTGCAGGATGACTACAACTCTTTCCTGTCTATATGGTGGAAAACCAAGGCCTGGGTTTTACTGTCCTTCGCCAGTAACTGGCTGATATGTGAAATGGCAGCTGTTCCCCAGAGTCCTGGGATGATCATCTCAAACATTTCCTGCTTACCACGTGTCAAGCACTAGTACATATCTTAATTCATTTAACAGTGATGACAAGCCAGAACCAGATCTGTCCCTAAGGCCTGAACCTGGAGAGGCAGGTGGAATGTCTCAACTGAAGGTACAGAATATGTAGTGGCCCTTAACCATGCACAAGGTGACCAGCACTCGCTGACGACCTTACTGCTTCTATCTAGAGCCGTCTGACATGTAGCAAGAGAGTTATTTGCTCAAAAGAAATACAAGAATTATGGACAACTTTCACTTGTTCATACTGTGAGATGAAACAGTAATGGAGTAAAAAGTGGTCAGTAGGGAAACCCTCCACCACCATCAATGCCATTGGCCAGACTAAATGTCCACTTGACACATTATAATGTCCTGTTATCATGACATCACCATCTGCAAGTACAGGCGGCTACTTCTTTTTCTAGGTTTCACTATAACTTCATTTGGAATTCATACACCCTTACCAGGACAAACCAATATGCCACTCTATCCACATTATCTCAAATTATTTGGAATATTCCAAGCTTGAACCTGGAAATGCTCACTAGAGTTATCTAGAAAACTGAAAAACAGTACCAACTTCCTGAAGCACTTTGAATTTAATGCCTTCATAGACAGAGCTCATGCAAGGTCATAGCAGCTGGTCCTAATAGAAGGTTCCCACAGCTGACTGTAATCTCCCATTCGTTCCATTGAGGGGGAAATGAATATGCAAGCTTTGACTTTCCAGAGGCTCAAGAGTTAAAAAAGAGCCTTTGGTGTGGTCCCCTCTAGGAATTCCTCCCGTCACAGTCCACAGTACGGGGTGCTTCATGCCCTTCCCAGGTACCCCTAAACTTGGCCAAAGAGTGAAAGACATCCCTCACAACAACTAGGGAAAAATAAGGAGATGACAACGTCCTTCAGTTTTTAGACAGCAGATAGCAACAGGTCCCACGCCTGGGCTTCTAGCAAGGACTACAATCCTGCCAGTCCAGACAGCCAAAGGTAACCTTGGCAATAGACAGAAGACCTCACAGGCCACATACGATCCCTGCCTCAGAGATCTGAGGAATGATGTCATCACGACAGCTCATAGTGGGAACTTATAGAGACTACTTAGTAACTGCAGCACTTCTTGGGGATTCCAATACTCCCTTCAGCTACACACCTTTGTTCACCTTCTAAAGACCTCAAGCATCCTGCAATTCTGCTACTTTCCAAATGCATCACACAGTTGGAGCATAGCAGATGAGATGTCTTAGGGAAACCAATGGCTCTGTGGGTCTGGTTGTTTTTGCTTTGTTTTATTTTAAAGCAGGTTCTTGCCAGTGCGGTTTGGGTTGCCCAGAAACACAGGACAGTCATCTTGACTCTGTTTCCCAAGATTGGGATTATAGTCACAGGCTTCATGCCCTTCTGACAGGAGTTTAATTAAGAGTTCTCTCCTCACTTTGTAACCTATGAGAAATCATGTGACCTGAAGATAATGGAATCTAGTAATCCTGGCCTTTCTTAGGTAAAAAAAAATGGTCCTGACCGGTGAACCCTGGTCCTCCCATGTCCATGTTTCGATAGCAACAACCTCTGTGTTCTAAATCATTTCTGACCAACTGATTGGCATGCCGAGAACTCACATTTTTGCATTGTTGGTTTTCCTTGAATTCATGGATCCTGTGAATGCAATGAGTGCCCGGTAGACACCAGGTTTTATGCCAGAAAGTGAGACATAACACTCAGTGTGGGAACTGAAAAGATGATTCAGCAGTCTAAGGCCACTGACTTCTCTTGCAGAGGGCCTTTTTATGATTTTTTAAAAAATGTCATGAGCAGCCGTGAGCCCTGCAGTGGGGCGGGCTGGGTGCAGGCAGCACAGTGAGTCCGCAGCGGCGGTCCCAGCGGCGGCGGCGGCGCGTGGATGGGAGACATGTGGGCAGACACATAGTATGGAATAGAATTATATATTT